>JABAJW010000074.1:9570-24373 GCA_018855395.1 Arthromyces matolae | reverse complement strand
GCCATTCTCATAATGATAACAGGCATGTGGTTTGCAACTGTCTCAATAGCTCAGTGGTTAGAGCATGCGATTGCAGTTTACTTCATATCGCGGGGTCGGGTGTTCAAATCACCCTTGGGACTCATTTTTGTTGGATGTCGCTCCTTGGCACGTGCACGAAACCGAAACGCGTATTGATCTCATCACTCTTCCTCTTTTCCGAAAACCAACGCGTCGTTGAATGCAGTTCCTAGTCGACGAACCTATAACAAGCTACTTCTCTCGAATAAGCGAAAATGGATCAGCTGCGTCGAAACGAAAACGTTCACGCCAGGAAACAAAGGCAAATCCAGCTGTCCCCAGTACTAGTAAAAAGCCAAAAGTCCAGCAGAAATTGGACTTCTCTCATGTTGCACACGACAAAAGAATCTCAAAGAGATGTCTTCCAGATGATGTGGTAGTTTTGGAGGCTCCGATGGCCAGTTCCTCCACATCTCGAACTCGAGGCAAGACTAGCAAGACACGTTCGATATCAGTTGACGAACTGTCACGAGCGTCTCTAACTGAAACGCCCGCTACATCGCGTATAAACCCTCTTCCCACTCCTTTAACGGCTCAGCGCTCAGTTTCAACACATTTCTCAAGACCATTTCTCACACCGCCACATTGGACAGACAATTCCACGACAACACCAGGCCCTGTGTCCTTATGTGGCTCTCAGCCGCGAAAGTCGAAGATATTGCATCTTCCTACTCCTGATACAATGCCTCGATATGCGACCACGATTAACTATCGTTCGCGAAAGTCGCCCCCCATCCCAGAGCAAACAATGAGTCCTCGAAGAAAATCACAGTCACCGTCACCAGACGTCTCTCAGTCGCCTTCTTTTTATCCTCAATCTTCCGAATACGAGGAGTCTATGCCAACCAAGGAAGGTCAGCCCGAGGAGAGTTACTTTCGTTACGCATCATCGGAACCTCCAGCATCTCAATGTTTGATACCTTCATCGCAATCGCAATGTGATGGCGATTCTCCTTCTATAAATTTTTCGAATTCGGAAGTCGAACACTCTATGTTTCTTGACCCGCCTTTCTCTAATAAGGCCTTTGACATCGACCTCGAAACCGTGTCCTCTCAGAATTTGCTGTCCGCGTCCCCGTCCTCTGGAGTCCCAGGCAACTCAATTCAAATCAACGACGGCCAAGAATATGTACTATCTTCACAAAGTCAACTAATGCTTCCCCTCTATATCTCTCCTCGAAAGAGCCGCAGAAAGATTTCCACATCATCAAATACGTCCATTCATAAAGATACTACCCCTTGTGATGAGACCATCCCAAGTTCGCAAAGTCAGCTCGAAAAAGAGTTGGACATCTCCCTTGAGCTCGCTAAGAATCGTCGATGCGATGAATCTCAACCAATAGGGTACGTGTGTGGGTACGTGTGCGTTATGTGCTGATACTGATTAGGGAAAATAGAGTATCAATATTCGAGGAAGATGCGGTGTCCTTCCTGTCACCGGAGGCAAAGACGCAAGTCCTGGTGGAAGAAACTCCCGAGGGCTTTTATGATCCTCCTTTTGCTATTGTAGAGGATGATGATCCAGGATCTGTAACAGAAGAAGAATCCGAACACGAGGATGATGATGGTTTTTCACAAGATGAATTGCGTCATGGCTTGGACCATCCGGGAGAGACTGCGCCATCAATATCACAGCTCTCGATTCCGAGCTCTTTGCCAGACGCGATAAAAGAGTTTCACGGGATGTTTGGAATTGGGGATGCCAGTTATCCGGAATCTTTCCCTATGTCTTTGAGATAGGTCATTCGAATGAAAAGCTCATTTACCCCTCTGTTTAAGTTTACGCGCGTAAGCTTAACTATGTATTGGACTCGATTCAAGAGCTTTCAACGAACGCGTTGGGTTTATCGTGTGAGTCACACATCACGTGTGCGTGTTGAGCTAATCTTATCTCGGAAGTGCTATCCGAGTGCTCAGAGCACAGAGCATTGAGCAGAAGCCCACCATTAACCCACCCACTTTCTAACCTTACTCTTCGATATCGATCAACTCAACGATGCCTGGACGATTACAGAATAAAGTGAGTAACAAATCTACGGACGATATTCTAAATTAACCCACTCTGTGCCATCGTCCAGGTTGCTCTGATCACTGGAGCAGGATCGTATGTGAAGTGAAATAGCGGTTTTGAGCCATGACTCCTGACAAGATCTTTCTCAGGGGGATCGGACTGGAATCCTCAATCCTGTTTGCTCAAGAAGGTGCAAATGTTCTACTCGTTGATGTCAAGCTCGAAACTGCTGAGGCGGGTGCGGCGCTGATCAGCCAACGATTCCCCAACGTGAAGGCCCTTGCGATCAAGGCCGATGTTGGTAAAGAAGAGGATATAAAGAATGCTGTAGACAGGGCCGTCAAGGAATTCGGTCGCCTAGATGTCATGGTGAGATTCCATCGCGTTTCCCATCCTGCCATCCCATTGATTACAATGGCGTAGTTCAATAATGCTGGTGAGACCTTGAATGTTTTTTCTCCAAAATAGGCACCTCAGGGAAGACCTTCTATCTCCAGGTATCATGCACCCAGAGGATGACAATGCTCTTAACACTGAAGAGCGTATCTGGGACTTGACTATGCAGATCAACCTTAAGGGTGTCTGGTGGGGATGTAAATATGCCATACTCGCCATGCGTAACAACCCAACGGATGAAACCAAGGGACTCCACGCCGGAGGAAGCATTATCAACACTGCAAGTTTCGTGGCGATTATGGGAGCTGCAACTCCTCAGTTGGCATGTAGGTTCTCTTCTTGCAGCGCGAAATCATCAGCTGATGCAGGTTGACCTTGGCAGACACGGCTTCCAAGGTTCGCTTTAAATCGTTTTGAGGATCCTCAGATCGCCTTTTTTATGGATCATCACAGGGTGGCGTTCTCGCGATGACCCGCGAATTGGCGATGGTCCATGCTCGTGAAGGCATCCGAATCAACTCTATCTGCCCGTAAGTCCCGGAATGTCTAAATACCTCGATAATCACTTGCTCACATTTGATGTTCAGGGGACCGCTCAAAACTCGTGAGTGTACCGATAATCGTGAGATCTGTTGACTAGTGAACCTGATGGCGTAATGAAGCACTCTTGATGGACTTCCTCAATACCCAGGAGAAGCGCGACCGGAGACTAGTTCATCTACCCATGGGCAGATTTGGTGAGGCCGTCGAGGTTGCCAAAGGCGCTCTCTTCCGTTAGTGTTGCTCGAATCCTTTTAATATAACTCCAAACTGAATCTTTTGATAGTCGCCAGCGACGATAGTAGCTATATGACGGTAAGTTAGATACCCTCCCTATCCCCGCTCAGATTTCTCATGTAGTACGCAGGGTACTGATTTCAAGGTCGATGGTGGCCTCACGTCTGCCTACGTCACGCCGATCGGGGAGCCGTTGCTTCCACCACCCACTACCTTGACCAAATGATCCTCCTCGTAGTCTAGTTATGCAATCATTGTACTATACCACCAGTTCCATTGCTGCCTGGAATTAAACCTTTCATATCTCAAGGAACTGCTGATGATGAAAATTGTCAAGTTGACGAACAACTTTGTTAATAACATACATGGAATTTGCACCAGGCAGCGTTGTACAAGGCACGGCTAGATTTAAGTACATAGATGAAATGAGGACGTTATTGATTATGAAAAGATGCTCTCAAAATGGTTAGGTTCTCGTTAGCCGATTTGTGGCGAGGCGCAGGATGATTTTCAAGATAACTTCGCTGCTTCTGCCCGTTTCTTATCGCCTTGCGCCTTCCGGATCTTCGTGATTTCCTTGCCAATTTCGTTGTTAATCCGTTTGTGCATTTCAGGCTTGTAGCCGAGCGCA
The DNA here is from genome assembly GCA_018855395.1 of Arthromyces matolae. NCBI lineage: Eukaryota > Fungi > Basidiomycota > Agaricomycetes > Agaricales > Lyophyllaceae > Arthromyces > Arthromyces matolae. Next base: position 20,498 of record JABAJW010000074.1, on the reverse strand, counting down.
AAGAGGATCTCCAGGTGGACGAAAAAGGGGGCTAGAACGACAGCTGGAATAGAGGGGATGAGGTGTAAGGTTCCTGAATATTGGTATATTCGCAGCACATACCGCCCAACAAGTTATCCAAAAGCGCAGGGGCGCGTTTTTCTGCGAGACCATGGCCCAAAAATTGGGCGATCCACGAACAAGCGTGAATGTAAGCAGCCTTGTTCCAATTATCGCGAGTAGCAGCATAGAAAGCAGTGGAGGTTAAGAGGGACAACAGCAATTGAGGCGCATAAAGGATCTGCAAAAAACATAGTTGGTTTTGATGGTGAAATGACTTTGAAAAAAGACGACATACAGCAGCTACTGGTTCGAGGGTAAGATAATAAGCAAGATATACACCAGCATGGATGGCAGCCATGTTCAAATCGAAGCGCAAATAGTCGTTTATTTGATAGTGGATTTCAGGCACGAAGGATGGAACTGGTAACTCGGCCACAAGAACATGGAATGTCCTGGTAATGGGTCCCAGAGTGAGTGGTAGGAAAAGATGAGTAAAAAGGGTAGTAAATACCATAGCAAGACTGGAACGAAAACGATGTGTATGAGAACATTAGTCTTGTTAGAGTGGTAGGCACCGTAGAAGGTGAGCTAGGATCGGATTAGAATATAGGGAATACATCGACAGGGACGATGAGCGGACCTGCTTGTCGACGTTGAAAAGGTTTGAGATGGGCATGGTAGAGAGCTAATAACGTTCAAGGGGCCCATTCATAGCCGTGCATAAACATATGTCTTTTTATAGTGGAATACCAAAAAGGGGATCATCCCCGGAACCATCACTCACCATGGAATTCCACGTATAGAAGCACGTGCTCGCACTTCTTTACACCGTCACTCTCGACATCCAACTCAAGTCATGGTTCGCTCAACCATTATCGTAAGAGCATCGGACGCTTTGCCTCTGGCAGCCAGCGTAGACGACGAACAAGTACGTTTTCACCTGTGTCCGACGTCCTTACTTTGGTCTTGACGTGTCGTTTTCTTCCAGACAGAACAATCTCTACAGGAACACAAGCAGCAGGCCAAGCTCATTTTCCGACGCATTACTCCCAACTCTGAGCCAAGATGTTCCATTGAAAGTAATCAATATACATTACAGTTCGTACCTCAACCTTTCACCGCCACTTTTACGCTGAACCGTCCCTACAAGTTACCTCATATCGGACAACGTCGTATTTCTGACTATAGCAGATAAATCCTATCCACGAAAGCTTGCTTTTTCTTACCTAGACGAGCTCTCAAAAGAGTTTTCCACATCATATGGCCCGAAAGTTGAGTCGGTTCGAAAACCATACGCATTTGTCGGTTTCGGTTCGTCGTCACGTCCATTCAAGAAAGTACCACGCCTCACGGTTTCTTAGACACCTTTATGTCCAAGACTGCTCGACTCTATCGTGACACTCGAACGGCTGCGGCTACCTCGAGTCTCGACAAACTCAATGACGACCTGCAAGACGTGACAAGGATAATGACAAAGAATATGGAGGAACTGTTGTGGCGAGGAGATTCGCTTGACCGTATGTCTTTCAGATGCCTGCTCACCATCTCTCTCGGTTTACGAATATTCTAGGAATGTCCCATTTGTCGACGTCATTGCGGTCCGAATCCGAAAAGTACCGGAAGGCGGCAAGAAACATGAACTTCAATGCCATGATTCGCCAGTACGCGCCATTAGGAGCGGTCGGTTTACTTATTATTATTCTATTATACTGGCGATTTGGATGATTATATACCTACTGTACACTATTGCTAATTTGACCAAAAACTCGTCTTCATTTTATCCAAGTTGCCGAACTAGACGGAGATCAACGCTTCACAATCTTATCATGATTCATGTTGAACATAAGGGCATTGCCAAAGAGATGGTTGACCTTGTTGGGTCTTATCCTCCCATCATAGTATCTAGAGATGCAACGCGCTGCGTCGCCGTACAGAGCTCCTTCTCCTTACAGAGCTACTTCGCCGTATCATCCACCACCACCAGCAGGACAACACTATCAAGATCCATATGCTAACCACCAGCAAAACCGTGACCAGACTCCCGCAGTTGGATCGATCACTTATACAACATCTGCCGGTCCAGATGGAAGACCATTGTACCATCTCTTCAAGTATGTGATCGATCATTCTATCATCCTCGATCGGTGCTGATCTTCATCCAGAGCAGTTGAGGCCAGGTAGGTTGTCGCCAAACCAGGTCATTCTACGAATCTTGATTGCCTTTCTCTTCGAAATTAGTTATAGAACACGAACTGGTGACGTTCGTGGCGTCCAGTGGATTCCAGGGGAGACTGTGACGACCTTGCCACCGGGTGCGCAACCTGCCACTGGCGTGAGTTCCCCCAGCATTCTGATTACAATGGATCCTTCTTATACAATATTCTCCTTTAGGAATTCGCCGCTGCTTGGAGTCGAAAAGACGAGAGGTAAGCATCCTCTCTTCCAATGATCCCCATCGCACGACTCAACAATCATCACAGGTGGCCGGCGCGAGGAGGTGACGTTGAAGCTAAGCGCAATCACGAACTAGATGACGATCTCAGAAAAGCCCGTGCACTCGATGCTCATGCTCGCGAACGCCGCCAGAGTTTCAACGCATCCTCGCCTCCAGGTGGAGCGTATGCCTTCCCGACTGCGGGATCTACTGGTTCCCAGCATTCTAGAGGTCCCTACTCTGTGTATGGTGATCGACCCCCTACCTCTAATGGCGGTTATTCCGATATTGATCGTCAAATGGGGGACCTCAATCTTCACGAGAGAGAAAGGAAGATCAGTACTCATGCTCCTCGTCCGCAGTATGGTCCAAGCGTAGCAGGCGATAGACCACGCAGTCCTCATCCCAGTGGTCGACCAGAAAGTCGTGCTGCAGGACCTTACGGTGCTTCCACGGCTTCTGGAGCTTACACAGCAGGACGGCCGTATTCTGCTGCGGGTTACCAGCCCAGCACTTCTCCAAACCAGCGCGTACCTGAAGGAGCTTTTATCCCTCCTGTGGTCGGTTATTCTCCCAATCGTGCTCCGGACCCTTTGCCGCGTTCAACAACACCCTATGGGGGAGGCGGAGCAGGCGGTCCCGCGCCAGTTTACCCTCGTGGACATGTCATGGAAGGGCAGCCTCTCCTTCCTCAGGATCGCGAAAGAATGTCCCCCATGCCGCGTGCTCATTCTCCTGCCTTGCCTGGCCCGTATTCCTCTTCTGCAGTTTCGATGTCAGCTGGACCTCCGCGCCCGCTAAGTCGCGGACCTCCTCCTTCTCAGCACAATCAACTTGCGGCGCCGGAAGGATTTTCGCGAGCCGTGAATGGATCTCACCCCTTCACGCCCTTTGACATGTTTAAGATACAAGACATGGAAAAATTCTGGTCAGAGGCTCCAAGAATGCCAACGGTTCTTACGACCCACGACGTCTTTGAAGCTGATTGGCGCCGATTGATGCAGGTGTGTATGGATCTCGTTACTCGCTCCTATCCGGATTGATTGAGTTGGTTCTGTTCTCAGGACATGACCATGGCCTGGGCTGGCAGGCTCCCTATCCCTGATTCTCCAGATGGTCCCCCGCCTCGACGTTCGGCAGTCCTTTCAGAGCTTATTGACTGCTGGAACAAATCATTTTTCTATGTGCGTGGCGCAGAGCTTGTACTGTTCCGGGGATTGCAGCGTCGCTCGGGATCTAGAGAGGGCGCCACTGAAAGGCATCTTCCGCACCATGAGGAACCTGACGATTATATTTCGTCTGCAGACGATGACACCGAATATCCAGATTCAGATCCGGAGTATGGTGCTGGAAGATACCATCAACACGCATATGCCGGTCCCCAGCAGCAGATGGCAGATATTTTGGACGAGGGACGTCGCCGCAAGGAGACGAAGCTCGCCGAGAGGAGGAAAAGGCGCCAAGAGAGGCACCGCAGGCGCAGAGAAAAGTGCAAGGCACGAAAGTATTCTCTGTACATGAACTATTATCCCACTAACGTGCCAGGGTATGGTGGTCATTCTGGATTCTCGTCGGGAGGTGGATATGGAGATCGATACTAACAACGAAGCTTATCAATTGGATACGGATAGCGGATACAAATAAACATTTCAAAAACACATCGATATCGATACCACATCTATGTTTTTTTTTTCCTTCTTGTTTACCCTATTCTACGGTCTCTGCTACCTTTTATATATAAAAAAAGAAACCTTGTTGGAAAATGGATAACTATACAATTTTTGTACAGAATTAGGCTAGAAAGATAGGATGTGCTATTTTACCAACCCCTTCCTCGTCCACGACCTGTAGTATATGGCGCGCCGCCTCGACTATTGCCTTGATATGAAAGTGCATTGTTTGCGGGAGGATAGCCTCCATAGCCTCCGCCGAAGTTGTATCCGCCATATCCGCCATATCCACCCTGTTCTCCACCACGATTGTTTCCATAACCAGCGTTGGCATTCGCGTACCCACCCGAACCCCCGCCATAACCGCCATATCCCCCATGATTGGAGGGTGGTCCGCCTCTTCCTGCATTGTATCCAGCGTAATTCTGAGGGGGAGGTGCACTGTTATATCCACCATACCCGCCATATCCACCATACTGCTGTGGTGGGGGACCTTGGTAAGGAGCTCGCGAGGGTTGCTGATAACCACCCCCCCGGCTGTCATAACCGCGGTTTCCTCCTCTCGAACCTCCATACCCGCCGGTATTATCTCTATAAGAGTTCTGACCGTAGTTGTTTGGACGAGTATGAAATGGGTCGTTCCTCGTATCAGCCCCTCCTCTGGCCCAATTACCAGATCTCCCGTTGGCACCTTCATTCGACCAGCCACCCCGTCCACGACCCCGTCCACGACCGCCGTTTCTGGCTATCTCAAGATCAGTCGACGTCAAAACCCTCGGTGCCTTTCGGACGCCAGGAAGTAACACTGAACGATGAGGTGTAAGCTGTTTTGGGAAGTAATATAGGGCTGATAGTGAACGATCGTTTTGGATGTCGGGAAGGCCTTTCATTTCAAAAGGGCAGTAGTAGGTGGATCCTGGAATGCAGTCCGGATTTCTTGATACAGAGCCGTTGATACCCCCGGACAACTTAGGGTTGATCGGTACAGGCTATGCGCAACATGAAGTTAGGTAGTTCTTCGATAAAATATAAAGCAGTAGATCTTACGTCTTGACTTTTCCGTTTTCCGTACAATTCTTCATAAGAGGGATACATGGGATGCTCATCAGAAGCAAACACGACATTATTGCCCCACTGATTGCGCTTTACTTCTTCCTCCGTTAGATTTGGGTACTGCACCCCCATTGCATCCAACAACCGTTTTTCATCAATGAAGGGTAGAAGGGCAACACCTTGCCATGCCATCTTTTTGCCATTCATGTCGATTTCAAACGTTTCGGGATAGAAATCAATTATAGGTGATTCTTTTTCCGTCATTAGAGGGTGGAACACGGATGGAATATGTTTCCGACTAGTAGATCTCAGAGGTTAGAAAAAAGAAGCAGAGGAGAATTTACGACAGACCTGGCTGCAGGAAACACACCCATCAATTGTTCGAAGGGTTTGAAAGGTTGACCGGTGGTGAATTGCAGATCCATCTTTTCAACGTCCTCAAAGTCCGCGGCAAAAGGTGCAAAGTGGTACGGATAGTACCATTGCCATGACGGTGTCTAGGGCGCATGAGGATATATATATCAAATTCGTAGAGGGATACTTACGCCCTGATAATAATAGAGCAACACCCAAGCTAAGCCTTCGACATAGGCTTTAGTAATGCTATGTATGATTCGATGAGTAACGCTCGCAAGGAGAAGACTAGAAAGCTTACTTCTTTCGGAAATCAGTATCTGTCAGTTCAACCCCGAATTTCTGCCTATAGTAGCGCTCTTTATACCCAGGTTCCCATAGCCTGAAGGTGGGTGGTATCAGTACGTGTCCGTTGTCTAAATTTATGACATCACATACTTCACAGTATCTTCTTGTTCGACGGTTCCATCTGCTCTTACTTTTAATGCTGGCACGGCAGTTGATGCAGCATCATCATCCTCTTCCACAGTGACAACGTCCGCTGTCGATTCATCTGGAGTCGCAGGGCCTTCCTCGAATTTCCGCTTGACACCGGCAACGTGGCCTTCGACATGATTTGGATCAGTCGTTCCATCCGCAGCGGCGTCATTTGAGTCTATGATAATCGCCTCATCTTGACGTGGCTCAACAATATGATTTCCAAAGCCTGGGACTTCATCATCGTCTTTGGGTTGGTCTACAGGAGCACTGCCCTGAGGGATGGAACAAGAATTCATAGGCGCGGCTTCAAGAGTAGCAACAGGGGCAACTGCTTTTGTTGGTGAGGCAGGTTTCGCAGGCAGAGATTTTACAGGGACAAGTCCAGACATTTCTGCCTTAAGGACTTCGGCGGCACTCATATTTGCCATTCGTATCGCACGTCGATTTGCAACTACATCACGATTGGAACCAGCCAACGCTTGGGCGGCTGTAGAGATATTCTCGATAGATTGAGCAGTTGGAGCAGCACCGAGACCAATTGAGTCTGCGGTAGCAGCAAAGTCATATGAGGGACGTTGGGGAAGAGAGGGATGCGCGGAAGTGGCAGAAGCATGTGGATACGACGGATTTGTAGTGTTCACAGTCAAGCCCAGCGTGGGCGAAGGACCAGTAGCAAAACCGGCTTTATTGTTTTGTTGTTCCAACTTACGGCGTTTCGCATTCTGATCCTGTCGCTCTTCAACTATAATATACAAAAGGTACTTGTGTCAATCATCCATCTTATATTTGAAAAAGTGGAAATGGCCGGAAACATGAACAGATATGAACAGGGGCAAGACAGACCTTCACGCCGTTTTCTGAAGATTTCATCTTCTCGTTTAGCTAGACCATCAAGGATGATTTGCGCTCTAGACAGCTCAAGTTGACCATGGGATGTTAGATATCCACCCATTCGGGGCAGCTCCTGTTTCCAGATTTTGAGGAGAGTATCAATGGCGCCTTCGCGAATTTCAAGCGAGGGCAAGTGTGGTAGAAAATCATTGCCGACAAAGAAAATCAGAAGCACCCAATCGTCAATTGCTTGTTCCAAGGAAAAGTGCATGGCAGCCTCGGGGACTTGAAGTTCAACTTCCAGATACTCGCGTAGAATGGCGACGTCAAGAAAGATGAATGGCTTTTTCTCCGATGGAGGCTTCTTCTGTATCTCAGCTTTGGTTCCAGTACACTGAGCAGCATAATGGCCCTCCTGACCGCAGATTCGGCAAGCGTTAGGACTTGTATCCTGGGCAAATACGTCCTCCCGAAGAACCCGAAAATTAGGTTCGTGAGTTGCCAGAGCTAACATGATGAGATCAGCGTCCTACAATTCTGTGAGCAAATCGCAAATCAGCAGAAATAAACCACGCACTAAACCATAGATGACATGTCGTGTATTAGGATCGTATCCGGAGTTACTACGTTGTCGTCGAATGAAATCCATAATTTTGTGTTCTCCCTCTCCGGGGACGCTAGCGTCAGAAATAATTACCTCCATCTGTTGAAACTGTGAGAAATGGTGGAGCCCATAGACCGATGTAAACCTCACATTTTTCCATCCAGGGTCAGAGTTCATCTTCTTAACCACCCAATAGCGAAGGGAAGTGGCAAGCAGAGACATGAAGGGGGTTCCCGGAGTGATAGCATTAGAGTCCCATGAGACCTGGTTCTTTTCTTCTTCACTAACTTCCTTGCCCATTGCTGGTGGAAAGGGTGAGACAAGATCATTCCAAACCATAAAATAAACTTACCTTCCCAGAGAGCAAAAGATTCCTTGCGTGCCTCCTCCTTGTCCTTCGCCTCCTGTGCCGAACGGAAGCGACGAGAGCGTTGTTGATTCATCTTGGCTCGAGGAGCAACACCATCTTTTCAAATTTATAAGAATGGGAAAAGTAACCCCTTCGAACAACTCACCAATGGCCATGAACAAAAGCCTACGCGGCCGAATCATATTGACCACTCTTTCAGTGTAATTGAAAACTTCAACCATCATGTCTTCTTCCGTTTCAGGCGCAGGCTGAAAATTTCCGGTGAGTAAGGACTTAGATTTGAAGCATATGCATGTTGTACCTTTCCTTCTGGATGTGTACATGGGTGGACCTGGAAAATATCGAAATTTGAGCTACTAAATACTCGGATGAGAATACGTACGATTCCATTCATGTCAAGATATAGATTGTCGAATTCGACTCCGTTAGGATTAGGTTCCGCCATGTTTATTGGGATTGGCACAGAGTCGCCATTTTCATCCGTAACTTTGACTTCTTCCTCCTCTTCCACGGGGAAAACTGAGAAAGGGTAAGAAAGTTGGAAGAGTGCATAATGTTCGGATACTAACTTATTTTAGGGTATTTTTTGCTCAACCAACGAAAAAGCGCGGGTACACCCTGAAGTATGTGTCAGCATTATGAGTTGCGGTCGGAGGAAGTTGTGCTCGCCATGATTAGGATACGATAGTTTACAGAATGTGAGGAGAGCTGTTAGCACCTAGCGTCGAAGCAGCCGTCGTCGCCGTCTTGGTCGTCGTTTGCAATGGAGTTTGTCACATTTTGTGACGAAATACAACCACGTGACACTGTCACCCTCGAAATCTGACTCGAAAGCGAAGGACCCTGAAGCAGTGTTCATTCAAGGGGACAAGACAAAAACGAACAAGTCTAGCTACTCCCTACAACCTCTTTAACTGTTCAATATCGTACTGCGCCACTCCGATCCCAAGAAATCTCTCTCGATCATCTCCAATGCCGGTTCCAACTAACCTGGAGGTTTCAGGACCGCCTAAACCCACATCTCAGCCTTCTCAGAAGTCTATGACCAAAGCAGAGCGAAGAGAATTACAGGAAAGGCAGCGTGCAGCAAAATTGGCGCAAAAATCAGGGCAAGCCGATCCTACAACAGGAAAAGATTCAACATTACCTAAACCGCCGAAAACACCCTCTACACAACAAAAAAAATCAGGAGATGCGAGTGGAAGTGGCGCTGCTAAATCTTCTCAGGCAAAGGAGGCCACTACCGCTACTACCGCAGCTATGGATGACAACGCGTCCGTCTCTCGTGGATTAAGGATCTTTTCGCATTTTGGACTTCCTAAACCACTCGGGCACACGATCAAAGGCGACATTCATCCGGAGGTCATTCGTCTCGGACTCCTGTTCTCTGAGTTTCGCATATGTGGCTCTAATGCCAGATGTATCGCCACATTGACCGCTTTCAAATCAGTATGTGTTTTCATTGTTAGATATTTTGCTTTCTGATCGCCACAGTAGGTCATCCAAGACTACACCACGCCACAACACAGTACTCTTTCCAGACATCTCATGACCCATCTTTCGCCCCAGATCACTCATCTCGTTTCAGCGCGCCCGATGTCTGTGACGATGGGTAATGCGATTCGGCAACTGAAACTAGACATCAGTAAATCCAATATCGATATGATTGAGCAAGATGTAGGTTTTTCTATTACAGATTCTTACTTTAAATTCTTTCTCTGATTAACTTTACTTTTTCGCAGGCCAAAAATGCACTATGTCAAAAAATTGATAATTATATCCGGGACAGGATCCTTTTTGCAGATGAAGTCATTCAAGAACTTGCAGGCAATAAAATAAATGACGGCGATGTCATCTTGACCTATGCCAGGCGCGTTGGATAATCTGTTTGTATACATTATCTTTCTAAAGGCGTTGACAGATCCTCGATCGTGGAAAAGATTCTGATACATGCACATGAAGAGGGAAAGCGCTTCTCGGTCATCATAGTGGACTCACGTCCTCTTCTTGAGGGTGAGATTGCAGGGTTTGTCTCTCTTTAATGAACTAACCCCCTTGACGCAGGCAAGGCCCTGCTCCGAAATCTGGTGAAGGCCGATCCTCCGATCCCTTGTACCTACGCCCTCCTCCCGGCTCTCCCCTCCCTTATGACGCAGGTTACGACGGTTCTACTCGGTGCTCATTCGCTAAGCGCGAACGGCGCGGTGTATTCACGAGCCGGAACAGCACTCGTTGCGATGATTGCCAAAACGCACTCGGTTCCTGTCATGGTTTGCTGCGAAACATATAAGTTCAGCGAAGGGGTTATGTTGGACGGATTTGGCAAGAATGAACTTGGTAAGACGTTTTCTGACTTCAATTTGAAAATATTTAAGCCCAACCTCGCTGGTAGCCCCGGCACGATTTACGACTCCTGCAAAGCATCCGCAGATTTCTTCCGCACAATCAAATCTCGAACTTTTGAACCCACTTTATGACTTGACGCCACCTTCTTCTATAACTGCTGTTGTAACCGAGGTTGGGTTGATTCCTCCAAGCAGTATCAGCTCAATTCCTCTCGCACTTGGAAAAACGACGCTATAACGTTTTAGTGTATCTCGCTCGGAGTTTTTGCTTTCGTTTGTTACACTTATTCGCCTGGAAGTTGGACGTTTGCAATAAGATATAGATCTATGTAATATACATTGCAGAAAGAAATCAAATATTGTATTCCAGTAGTAGTTTGGTCGAGATGGGAGGTATACAATTAGTGTGTCATCATAACTCTGTATCGTTCTTGGAAGTTCCTCGTGATTTCGTGTTTGAATCTATAATCTTTTCTCTAATCCAGTCAAATGCACGTTCTGTGACATGTTCCACAGGATGATCGTAAAGGAAAGGAAGGATAGGAATGAGGGCTAGTCCAGTGGTGGTAGGCCCCCAGGTCCTGAGACGAACGTTTTTGGTATTCTTGAATGCTTTCTTAGCTTGGGCAACGGCAGTGTGTATAGTTAAGGCAGGAAGAGCCCTGTAAAAACATCAAGCCATCAAGCCGAGCAGTTACGTCAGAGGCAGAAAACACAAACATGGATGCGATAGACTGGAATGTTG
>JABAJW010000072.1:0-24895 GCA_018855395.1 Arthromyces matolae | reverse complement strand
TGTGTTGACTTGATTTCTCATTTGCCCCTCCTGTCGTTTCTTCTACCTTCCATCCTGTCGCGCAGGTTCATAATCAACAGAGCTCTTTATACTGCTTCATTTTCTGCTTCAGCTATCGTTTACAACAAAAAATCTAACATGGCACCCATCAACGGCAAGCAAAGCTCCAAGATGCACTCTAAAGTCGTATGTATAACCAATTAACTTGATATGTGAGAGAGAGGGGTCATAACTTATTTATCAAAGGTCATCATTGGCTCTGGTCCCGCAGGACATACCGCTGCGATCTATCTTGCTCGTGCAAATCTCAACCCTGTCATGTTTGAAGGATTCATGGCGAACGGCTTTGCTGCTGGTGGACAATTGACGACCACGACCGATGGTATGCTCTTTCCATTTCACATGGCTTGAACCTGACCCACACTTGTCTGAAGTTGAGAACTTCCCTGGTTTTCCCACCGGCATCTTGGGTCCTGAACTGATGGACAAATTCCGAGAGCAATCTGTGCGATTCGGGACTCAGATCATCACGGAGACTGTCTCCAAGATTGACCTTTCCCAACGACCCTTCCGTTACTGGCGCGAGATGTCAGAAGATAGCGAGCCAGAAACCGCAGACGCGATCATTATTGCAACTGGTGCCAGTGCTAAGCGTATGGGACTCAAGGGTGAGGAAACCTATTGGCAGAGTGGTATCAGTGCATGTGCAGTTTGTGATGGTGCGGTGCCGATCTTCCGGTATGTGATTATTATCATCAAACAAAAGTGGATACTATCGACTCAACCACGCAACAGGAACAAACCTCTAGCAGTTATTGGCGGAGGCGACTCAGCCGCAGAAGAAGCGACATGTATGTATCTTATATATTTTTCATGGGAATGTTCTCAATATGAGTATAGATCTCACAAAATATGGCTCACATGTTTACGTTCTGGTGCGTCGTAGCGAACTCAGAGCGTCGAAGATTATGGCAAAACGGTTGATGAACCATCCTAAAATCGTACGTCAAGTTTTTGTTGCCATCTGCATCCCCACCTGACTCGATAAATCCAGACAATCCTTTGGAATACCGTCGCTACCGAATGCCAGGGTGATGGTGATTTGTTGAACAACCTTCGGATAAAAAATGTCCTTACTGGTGAGGAGAAGGATCTCGCTGTCAGCGGGTTGTTTTACGCCATTGGTATGAAACGTTGTCCTCTGATCATAATTCCCCCGTCTCATCTTTTCCCTCTCTCTCAGGCCATGAACCTGCGACATCCCTTGTTCGCTCACAATTGCAGACAGACCCTGATGGTTATATCATCACTGTTCCGGGAACCACCCAAACCTCAGTCAAGGGAGTTTTCGCCGCAGGTGATGTACAGGACAAAAGGTATCGACAGGCTATCACCAGCGCTGGAAGTGGTTGCATGGCTGCACTAGAGGTGGAAAAGCTGATTGCAGAGGAAGAAGAGCTCGGAGAGTCAGAGTAGAAGTATAGATACCAAGCTAGACTTAGATTGATAATATGGCCACTTCTTGTCCATGCAACTCCCATATCTAAGATTGCGCGTAATTGTCTTCAAATGTAAATTTTCTGTCAGCGCATCTAGATCTCGACCGTGTTATGGAGCTTGTTCAGCTCATGATCTTCTAACGACGTGGTGACTCGGCGAGGAAATTTCAAGGTCAAATTGCAACACCCTTCCTGCGAGACCGGAAGCTTTCAAGCAATCTCGCTTCTCCTTATCGATATTCCGGCCATCTCAGCAATTCTATGTTTGGCTTGCACTCCCCACTGCTCCACTGCCCCCATCACACCTCCGAGTATTAATAAATCTTTCAATTCGCGGTCACGTATCGTATCGAATGTACGAATGTATTCATAGCCATCTTGAGATCCTCCCTTAGCATCCACATCCGATACAACAAGGAAATGGCGACTGCTTAGTTGGCTGAAAAACGGAACTTTCAACCCATCTTTAAGCAGCTGATCCACTATTCATCAACTATTCATAATCCTCTCCATCGTCAATTTTATGATACTTGACTCATTTTTCTCGGGTATAGGGCCTCATACATTCGGAACGGGTACATACATTGTTATAAAGTCCTTTCCCATTGATGTTAGTATTTACCGATTATCAAATGGGAAAAAAAGTTGTAACTTAAGAATCATATCCATTCTTGTCTTTCACGACCCCGAATGCAGGCCCACCCTTGCCAAACATCTTTCTCAAATCATCAGCAAGAGCCCGAGGCTGCTCGTGAGCAGCGAAATGACCGCCTTTGTCGTGCTCCGCTTCGAAGACCAGATTTGGCCTGTGTGTCCAACTAAAAGAAAGGAAGCTAGCATCGGTCAAACATCAGAAAGGTTGTGAAGACTCACGATCTGGGATAGATGGCAAGTTCCTTGGGAAAGTAAGAGTGCCCCAGAGGAATCGTGGTATGTACAACTACAGACCGCAAATCCGCACCTCCGGCAGCTTTAGTAGCCTCATAGTAGATACGAAGCGATGCCGCGGGACCAGCGCGCGAGAACCAATAGATGGAGATCCAAGTCAAAACTGCATAGAGGATGTCGATCAACCTTTGGACATTCTGAAGACAACAGAAGAGGAAACATACCTTCGTCATCATCCCATTCGTACCCGTCTGTCCATTCCACAAGTTTTTCGTAAATCCACGCAAGTAAGCCAACAGGCGAATCGGCAAGGCCATAACCCAATGTCTGAGGACGAGTAGATTGTTCGACGTTATAGCCACGGCCCCAACGTGAGAACCATGCGGTGCGTTCGGTTCCTTCTTGCTCACGCTGACTGTACGAAAGGAAAGGAAATCCAGAGAGCGCGTGACGTAGCCAAAGCAGTGGCTGGCCAATTGTTGGGGGTCCAGATCTTGTTACAGTATCACACACGCAAGGACGTACGAGGTAGAACAGGAGGCTTACGGTACATAATTGGTATGCCATGCCTTGCTATGTTCAGGTCCGTATACCTCAGCCATCCTACGTGTGATCTGTAGGTTTGGATTCCGAGTCAGGAGACTGATCATGACCGGAAGTCAACAGGAGGTTTGAGAAACGAACCCTCTGGCCCCAATCACCTCCTTGTGTAACTGCAGCGTCGATACGGTTGAGCTTGTGTATTGTGAGATAAGCAAAAAACTCACCATATTCATTATAGCCGAGCGCGAGCATTAATTTATGTGCAACCTGAGATATATACCTTGTCCTAAGTTGCACTTGAGCTGGCACCAAGACAAATAGCCCACCTCGGCATATTGAGGAATTTGGAAGCCCTGTTTTGTGGGGCCAGTGGAAAACCCATATCCAGGCAAGCTAATAGCTACTACATGGAAACTAGGATGGTCCGAAGAAGCCTCAGTGAGGATGGGAAGGAGTTTGCGGACTTCAATAAAGCTTCCTGGCCCTTTGCTATTTATGAGACGATTTGAATCTGACGAGAAGTAGAATACGTTGCATACATCCATGAACGAATATCAAGGGAATGGCCGCCTTGACTTGGCTTGTCTTGTGGACGTAGTGAACGTTGAATATACCATGACCGTCGACCTCAATGTCTCGAGTAAATTGGGGTAACTCAGCATTCAGTGCAGCTTCTTGTTTGCGCCAGTCAAAGCCATTCTTCCAATGGTTGACTAGTCTTTTCATGTTAGCAAGAGGAACCCCATAATGCCAGGCTGCGTCGTCTAGTTCATCAGGGAAAGTTGACAAAGCAAGTTTCTGGCCCAGGAGAGATAACTGGGTGTCTGTAATAGCGATCTGAAAGGGAGTTTCGCCTTGAAGTGACATGGCGAAAGGAGGCCTTCTTTTCCCATCGTGGAGGTTATAGTGCTGCTAAGTAGTGATGAGTCAGGTTTTTTCTGTTCTCTCACACGCGTCAAATGGAAATATCTATATTTACACCTCATGTCCTTTTAATAAAATATGATCTTAGTCCAACTGAGAGAGGCCTTCCCTCATGTACTCCTCGAACAACGCCTTGTAGTTTGGGTGCCAGCGACTTAGAGCAGGTCTATTTTCGACAATGTCTCCGGCGCCCCACATGATTCTGAATTGATCGACTTCACGCTTGGTCTCGTTGTCGGGGACGAGGATGTAAAAATCGCCTGAGCGTACGTTGTCGAGCATGTACAGCACGGTCTCCTCCGCTGTCCATGCGCCGCTGGGCTTGACACTGCTGTCACCCTCGGTCATTCCAGTCCAAGTCCATCCAGGCCTAGATAGTAGGAAGTGCCGTTTCAGCCAAGTAATGTTCACCATAGAAGAGACCTACACAAAGAGATGAGCTGTCACGTTGCTATTTTGCCGAGTGTACAGTTCATGAGCGAGGCCTTCTGTGAGGCTCTTAACGGCCGCTTTAGAGGCGTTGTAAGCGGCGTTACCGCTGAAGGAAACCGTAAGAGAACAGCTCTGGAAAGCGGAGTATTACGGCGTACGGAGGGTTCGTGATTCCCTGCTTAGAACCAGTGTTGATAATCATTGCCTGATTTTCCTGGTGGAGCATTGCCTACACATAGAATGTTATACAGTCCGTTATGAGGTCATAAGGACAAAGAAAGTAAACGCACGGGAACAAAAGTTTGCTGCACATTGAGAACGCTAGAAAAGCATGCGCATATATGCTTAAGATCAGAAGGCCTCAAGGTCCGAAGAGAACGAACCCAAATAGATTGACGTTGAAAACTTTATGCCAGGTGTCGAGACCTTCCCAAGAAGTACCCTTTGCACCAATGCCAGCATTGTTCATGAGCACCGCAACCTGGATGAATGTGAGTAACAATCATCTGGTAGATGGGCGTTACGATGGATCCTCCGGTAGAAAGGAGGGGAAATTGTATGGATCACGAGAAACCGTGGCGCGGGTGGTGGACCAAACGCAATGATCCTCACCTCACCCCAAGTCTCATAGACTCGGTCCTTTAATCGGATAACTTGTTCAATTTGAGATACATCAGTGGGGACAACCAGGACGTTGGCTGTTCCAATCTGTTGTATGAGCAATTCCGCAACCTTGTTGAGCTTGTCTTCAGCGACATCTGCGATCGCGACCTTGAGCCCCAACCTTGGCGGTATCAATCAGATAGGGTTTAATCATGAGATTTGAGGGTTTTTTGCTCACTTTGCAAACTCGAAAGCAGCAGCCATACCAATGCCGCTAGCAGCACCGGTAATGACAGCTACACGACCTTTATGGATAACTGGGTGAAGATCGTCGGCGACGGACATGTTATCGATTTTATAGGAAGCAGATCCAGAATATACAGGACGCAAAGGTGAAGTCCCAGCGCTCCTCGAGCCGCGTTCAGAGCCAATCATCGTAACAAAAGAGAGACGAGGGATAATGGGAATAGAAAAGAACCACGATTTGGATGGTTGCAGCCTTCTTATAGGCGTTCGCGAAAAAGTGATCTTGCATCAAACTCCGCAACCTGATGGCAAAAATCGCTTTTCCCTAAGCATTCGGTCACTGTTCTTCGCGTCGTCGAGAGATGTTCCTAGTTACTTAGGAATTCACAAGGAATCTGATAGCTGATATCGGAATTGACGCGGGATTAATGGAGATCATGATAAGCTTTATATTACTTTATCGCTAGACATGACACTATAAACCGCCGTAGAAGAGAGATATTTTAGATGTAAAAAAGGGTAGGCATATAGTGAAAACGCAAGTAGGAAGGTAAACGAAAAGAAAGAGAAAGTGGTATCCAGGCCAATC
The DNA here is from genome assembly GCA_018855395.1 of Arthromyces matolae. NCBI lineage: Eukaryota > Fungi > Basidiomycota > Agaricomycetes > Agaricales > Lyophyllaceae > Arthromyces > Arthromyces matolae. Next base: position 19,171 of record JABAJW010000072.1, on the reverse strand, counting down.
AGCCAATGTTCATTCTATACCCAAAACGTCACTCAAGGCGTTGGCGACTTTGGCGTCGCGCTAGTGGGAGGGACGCTGCTCGCCGGACCTTCCTCCATTCCCATCTTTTTCCTCACAAGCTCAAACGTCTTCAACATTTTTCGCCTCGCGCCAAGCGCAGCAACACCCTTCGCTTCCAAAGCGGCATCGTCCATTAAAACCATATCCTGCCATTTGCAGTTCTCAAAGTTGGGCGTATACTTGTGTAGCCTCAAGCTCCTAAGCCAAGCCGGGATGTCGTGCAACAATGCCGGGTCCACGTCGTCCTCTGCCTTGGGAGTTCCACCGTCCCCACGACTGCCAACCGAAGACGCACTTTTGAGTCCAGATCGGCCACTAAGAGGTCCACGGCGGCTGCTCGAAGTGGCAGAGACAGGTTGCATTCCAAGCCATCCAGGCTGGCCGAATCCGCTCGCAGCCAGCTGTGCCGCAAGGAGCTGTGCCTCCGGTGAAAGGCCCATATTGAGCATATTCATGTTGAATGGCGCCATCGGGGTCATGCCAGCCAGGGCAGGCATACCCATGCCAAGGGTCGGGCTTCCCATGCCCATGTTGAAACCCATTTGCATTCCAAGACCATTCAACGGGTTGAGATTATTTCCATCGTCATTACCACCGAACCTGTTCGAGGATGCATTGGAGAGCGCCGGGCTCCTCGCCCCAGACCAGCCCCCTGGTCCGCCGAAACCGTTATTGTTGTTTCCACCGCCATTACGAGCTCCGCCGCGACCTTGGTTCAGGTTCTGTCCCATTAAATTGCCGTTATCGTCGTAAACATTAGACTGTCCATTGTTACTGTCCTTCCCATCCGAGCTTGTAGCTTTAGCACGACGATGGATTGTCGGATCACCCATGCGCGGCACACCGGGGGCTGAACTCTTATTTGACCATTCGTTCAATTTGCTTGCGGCTGCGTCCAAATTTTGAGGACGTGTGTCATTCTTGAACATAGGAATCAGTGGGGTATTGACCATGCTGGCCCAGCTATCCGATGTAACTGTGGCTTCCCCGCCACCAACAACGGGCCTTGGTGACAGGCTGCCAGTGAACTCAGTACTCTTGGGGCGAGAGCTGGGAATGGTAACCTCTTGAGCTACGGCGTTCTGCTCGGAAACCTGGCCGAGGGAAGACCCAGTGCTCCAAGCAGGGCGACCATCGATAGTTCCTGTTGATAGGACGGGGGCGGAGATACGATGTGGGTGCGCGGCGGTGCTTGCCTTCAGTTTAGCCCTCTGTTGAGCCAAAGTAGCAGCAGCGTCGTTGCCAGCAGGGTTGGCAGCGGAATCGGGAGATAAAAAGTTGGAAGTGCTGTCTAAAGCCAGGGAAGAACGGTTGCCTGGCGTAAAGTTGCGCACAGTTGGAGAGGCTGGCAAGCCAGACTTGAGACCAGGGGACTTGATGGTCGCAAGCTTAGCTTCCATCTGGCTTTGCATGGAGCCTTGTGGAATGTTAATCAAGCTTAATGAATCCAGAGAAGCAAAACTTACCTCCGATCTGTGGGCTGAGAAGTGCCGTCATGGGGTCAGATTTGGACATCTGAGTGAGGACGGTGATGAAAAATCGGATTTGAACTTGAGTAGAATGTTGAAGAAGACTGTAGAGAGCGGCTGTGCGCTCGGCTTCTGAGAGAACTTTGAACCCTGGGTGAGGAATGAGTAACAGGACGAGGAAGTTTGTTCGGTCGCCTTACATTGCTCGATGGCACTTAGCTCTTCTTTGAAATTGACATCCAATGAGGCCGCAGCCATCTCTTCCTGTAGATATGTCATATATAATACGATTAATACAATTCTTAGAAGACGCACAAGAGTACTTTCATAGTTCTGAAGAGAATCAAACCATTGCTCGATGGCATCAGCTGTGGATGAGCGTTTAGTTATGTGATAATTCATGAAAATCAATAGCGTACTTTCGGGGCTTTGAAACATGCCTGCACCATTGCCAAGCAGCTCACTGGTGGGTCTGACGCCTGATCCTGCTCCGGCTCCAAGGCGAGGAGATGCAGGCGGAAGACCTGGAGTGCCTCTTGGTCCAGGGCCCAAAGACTGACGAGAAGCGACTCTTGCGTTCTCAACAGGGCCAGGAGACGGGGTTGAAGGAGGTCGGAGAGACATTGAAAATGTTACAATAAAGGGCTAGGGTAGGGGGTTTGCTGGGAAAGTTGGTGTAGGTTTGTTCAACCAGGATAACCAATGGAAATGGATAATGTTGTGTCGATGTACGTCCTCGACGTCGAGTCAGTGGACTATGCTAGAAGCAAACTAGAAACACAAGGATTGTTGGAAGAATCCTCGATGCTGTGTAACGTTTGGTCTAGACGAGACCAGCGGTCCTGCCGGTCTAGTGAAGAAAACGTGGTCAACACAAGGAACGACGAAGGGGCGGCGGGGGCGACGACGACTACGACGACTAGGAGGAGACAAGCAAAGAGCTCGAGGACAGACTTTGCACCTGGTGGGAAAGGTGAGAAAGCCGTGTCAGTTTATAATCAGTCTCAAAAGGAAACAATGCCACACATCAACATCACTGTGCTCCAATCTACATCACCCTGAAACCTGTCGACGTCTACGAATTATTTAGATATCTCATGGACCTACTAGTGCACCTTCGAATACGAGGTATCGACGAGAAGAAATAAAAAATCATAAAAAACAGGTCACTCTAGTCAGACTTTTTGGTATTATTCTGAACCTCTCAAACAAATTAACATCATGCAAGTAATGTAATGATGTATATGTTTCATGAACAGCAAAAAGACATCAGCACATGCGTGTTTTGCTTGATATGTCGACAAGAGATATGAATATGCTTTGATTTCTTACTCCACTCACCTGCAAACGTTCGGAGTCGAGAACCCCGTGTCCACGGAGGTCAACGGATCCACCCGGAATCCGGATGATCAACATATTAGTCAGCATCACCAAGTGAACCAATGACAACAGACACAAATTTCCCATCCTTGCCTGCAACGACGAGCTCACTGTACACCACAACGATCAGCTGTTACTCTGTAACAAAATTATCAAAAAAGTACTAGCCCCATGGCTCAGTCTTACTATTCGAATCGCGTGGCGTCCCCTGTTGCCTCCGCTTTCGACCCTGCTTCAATTTTGAATGGAGAGAAGCATCTTCGTGCTGAGGATGTCCAAGAGGCGTATATGGAGCAAAGAGATCGGTGAGCAACTGCCCTTGGTAATATTTGACGTTAGCTTACTTTTTTTTCACCTAGTCTCGTCGGTGCTATCGACTCGACGAAGAGCATTTTGAACGAGATTCGCCAGTTCAACAAGGATGAGTGGGTAGTCAGGTATCCTCAGCTCAAGGAATATCCGACAGATGGTTCAAGTGAGAGGGCGACACTGCACTCGAAGCGTCGTAAGACCATCCGTCGATCCATGTCCTTTGCAGACGACCCCACGACGGAAACCGATGTAGTTATCTCGGAACCTAGGAGGAGCTTACCGCGCGCTGTTACTTTGGGTTCCATTCCGGATGCACAGGATGAAGAGGAGGACGATTCTTTTTCTCCCAATGAGAAGGAGGAGGACTCTCAACGTCTTCTTCCCTCTTCCGACTTTCATGTATTGCGACTTGATCTCAAGCTTGGCGCATCCGGAGCCTCCACCTCAGCTGCATCTCTGGTTTCTCAACTAGAGAAGTCATCCATCGCCAATCTCATTGACGACCGCATTGGTTCCTCCCTTACTCATATGGACAAGCTCCGTCTTCGTGTTGAAGACACGTCCTCCAAGGTGTTGGTTACGGGCGACTTGAATGCTGGAAAGTCGACCTTTGTAAACGCCCTCCTTCGTCGGGAGGTGATGCCTGTTGACCAACAGCCTTGTACAACCGCGTTCTGCGAAGTCCACGACGCTGCGGAAAATAATGATAAAGAAGAAGTGCATGTCTTGAAGGAGGGCGTGGCATATAACATCAGCGACGAATCCACCTTTGTTCGAGGCTCCATCTCTGACCTCGAAGATATTGTTGGGAACGAGGAAAAACAACCAATGATCAAGCTTTATCTCGCTGACACGCGCGCCCCTTCCGAATCTCTTCTTAACAACGGTGTTGTTGATATCTCCCTCATCGACGCACCTGGTTTGAACCGCGACAGTCTTAAAACCACGGCCGTCTTTGCTCGTCAGGAGGAGATTGATGTCGTCGTTTTCGTCGTCTCGGCCGAGAACCATTTCACACTCTCTGCCAAAGAATTCCTTTGGAACGCCAGTAACGAGAAGGCTTACCTCTTCATTGTCGTCAACAAGTTCGAGCAAATCAAAAACAAGGAGAAATGCCGACGTCTCGTTCTCGAACAAATCAAGCAACTCAGCCCTCGTACCTACGAAGATGCTCAGGACCTTGTCCACTTCGTTGATTCCGCCGCTGCCCTACAACCATATACCGCCAATCCTGCTTTTGATGACCTCGAATCGGCACTTCGGTCCTTTGTTCTTGTTAAGCGTTCGAAATCCAAACTCCAGCCTGTCTCCACCTACCTCTCGCACCTACTATCCGACATCGAACTACTTGCTGGCGCAAATGCCATTGTTGCTGAAAACGAGCTTCAGCAGGCCCGCGATCACCTTGATGAAGCACGACCTATTTTGGAAAAGATGAAGCAAGGTAGAGATGTTCTTGAGACTGGATTGGAGAACACGGAGGAAGATTGTTCAGATAAGGCTGCCTCTAGGACCCGCTCCATCCTCACAGATGCTATCGAACGTGTTGGTCAGGGCAAACTGGGCGTCGACAAGCCTTTGATCCCCATGCCATCTTACCCGGGTATTCTTGGACTCTGGGACTATGCACGAGAGGTCAGACGCGCGCTTGTGGCAAGTTTGGACGCAGCCGTTAAACTTGCTGAAGACGAGGCTCGCGTCATCACAACCAACGGTGTCCAGACAATCAAGAACCTGGGTGAGGTTCACCTTCCGGAAGGCGTAGAGAGGAGTCGACGTGTGTTCATGCCCGAGGCGATGTTTAGCGTTGTTCGACGAAACGGCAAAGGTCAGAAAAGTCGCAGATCGTCGAGTGGCGCTATCGTTGCTGGTGGCATTCATGGCCTGGGCATCGGTCTAGCACAACGCCATGACTTGCTAGAACCAACCTTCCTGGATCTCTTCGATGTGCATCATCAGATGTGGCTTCACTTTGGCGATGGATCGGAGAAAGAAGAAGATAGATCATTGTCCTTTGTCCCAAATGCACTTAGTGTTGCCAGTGTCGGAGTGGGTGCCTTGACGATGGTCGGTGGTAGTGCCGTGGGTGCCAGAAGCCTTATTGAAGGTGTTCTTCGCATTACGGATCTCGTCGGCAACGAAGCGACTCGTAAATGGGCCGCCCCCATCCTTGGCGCTGTCACTATCGGCCTGACTGCATATTTGATCCTGGAACTACCAAGTTCAATCCCAAAGACTGTTGGACGACGTGTACGTGCTTCTGTCGTTCGCAAAGACGGAACGTCGGAAGGCGAAGTCTTTGTGGATCTTCATGCCGGACGTGTCAGCAAAGAGACGAGGAAGGTATTGAGACTGGCGTCATGGGATCTGCGGGAGCGCTTCAGGAGTGCGATGGAGGAGAGGAGTAAAGATGTCAAAGGAGCTGAAGAAATGGAGAAGAAGGCAATGAGAGCAACGGAGTGGTTTGCCGATGTTGGGCGCAAGACGGGGGAAATTCGAACCTCTGTCAAGTTGGACGACTTGGACCACTGAAACCCAAGATTGAAATCTAATGCACCCAAGCACCCAACAAAGACGACATAGGTCGTATAACAAGACTGACGGTTGACCTCCACTCAGTTTAATCTATTCTCATGGGTCTACTTACCACATTTCTGTTCATTCTGCATTTAGGTATCCCTACGGTCTTCTAATACCCTCATCGCTAACACCCCCCTTGGCCCCCCTTTTTGTAAATAGTCCATTGCGTTTTGTTCGCTGGCACTCTCATTTTACAGGCTCGTTGCTACCAAGACAGGTGATAGCCTTTTTCCTCATAGAAGACGCCTGGTCATTCAGACCCCCTTATGATTATCTTACACTTACCTTACCTTCTTCGACTTTGCTTCGAAATTATGATGGCTGTTAACGATTGTAAAAGCATTTATGTAGTAGTATTAGGAATGGCGATTTGACAAAGATAGACAATGCATGCGAAGGCACCATAATGTTCATCGGTTACGTTCTGGCAGACGCTCTCCTCGAGCTCCTCTACTCACGAAGTATCCAAGGCGAACTTGTGATTATGTCAAACGTTGACCTGTGATTTTTGTGAACACGCGGGTAATAAGAACGTCGAGTAACAACAACAATGACCAAAATTTCATTTTCTTTTCTTCTCTCCATCTTCTGCTTAATTTCTGTCATTCTTTTATTCTTCGACTGTGTCGAACTCAACGGTGTCAACTAGCTTGAGCCTTACATTCATTTCTTTTCAACATGAAGCTTTTGATTCTCACTTTCCTCGCGTCTATTACCTTCGTCTCTGCAGTACCGTTGCTCAAGCGCAATGTTGACCCTGCCCTCGTACCAGAATTCGGTGTCATTGCTGGTGTAAACCCCACAGGAACGGGCGATTGCGACGGAATAACCAATGCCGCAGGTCAAGTTGTCAAAATTCCTTGTTCTTGCCCACCAGACAGGGCCTCTTTCCTCCAGGTACGAATCTCACTGCCTGCAGCGTGTCCGTTTATCATTTACTTATCATAATCTATCCCCAGTCGTTGAACGCGAACGTCAATGCCGGGAAAGTCGTCAACAACCCCTCAATTTCCGTTACTTTCCCAACTGATGATTCGACGGCTTCTCAACTTGCCCGATTGCAAACTGCCATTGTCACACTGCAAAATCTAAATGGTCCAGGAAAAGGCTGTCCTGCTGCTTCCACGACCTTCCTTGCACAGCAGAAAGCTATCCAAAATGGTACTCCCACCCCCTCTGCGTCATCTACAGAGACTCCAGCGGTATCTGCCCCTGCATCAAATCCGAGCAGTATCGACACCTCTTTAGTCCCTGAATTTGGCGTTACTGCTGGCGTAAATCCCACAGGTACTGGCGACTGCGATGGTATCACCAATGCTGCTGGTCAAGTGGTAAAAATCCCCTGTTCCTGCCCACCTGATAGAAACACGTTCATCCAGGCAAGTATAGATAGATTTTTCTGCATCGCAATACCAGCTCATTTACGCAATACAGTCTCTCGAAGCAAACGTTGGCGCAGGATTTGTGGTGAACAATCCCTCGGTCAAGGTCTCATTCCCCGAGGACAACTCTAAGAATTCTCAACTTGCACGAATCCAAACTGCCATTGTGACCCTACAGAATCTAAACGGACCAGGAAAGGGATGCCCAGCTGCATCAACTACCTTCGTAGCACAGCAGCAGGCTATCGCTAATGGTAGCTCAGCGCCTGCGGCTTCAGCTCCGTCGACAGTGGCAGTTAGCTCTTCACCAACGGCCACGGCTTCGACAGCTCCCTCTGTTGGAGGTGTTGATCCCTCCCTAGTCCCCGAATTCGGGGTCACGTCTGGTGTCAATCCGACAGGAACGGGAGATTGCGATGGAATTACCAACGATGCTGGCCAAGTCATTAAAATCCCTTGTTCTTGCCCTCCGGATCGTGACAGCTTCATTGCCGTGAGTTAAACTTTCTCGTTGTAACCCATTTCCCTTTTCTAACGGGTATTCTGAACAGTCCTTAAACGCGAATATAGCGGCTGGCCATGCTGTTAACAATCCTTCGGTATCTGTATCATTCCCCACAGATGACTCAGATGCTTCGAAGGCAACGCGTATCGAAGCCTCCATTATAACCTTGCAAAACCTCAAGGGACCTGGCATTGGATGCCCTGCGGCTTCGACGACATTTGTCGTAAGTTACTGGAATCATTGTCTTTTTCATATGCTCATGTTCACTGAACGATCAACCTAGGCTCAACTCAAGGCTGTCCAAGGATGAAGGTTTCGTATACGCATGTGTATCATGTCGGTACTTACTGGTAGTTTTGTGACGGCTTCAATATTCAAATATTCATCACCGTTTTGTATGTCGTACGGATTCATGCGTGGACCGCGCCGGCATCCATGAAGTCAACTCACAAACGAATTTGTTCCCTGACCTCGTTACTTGAGATTTAAAGCCAGCTACATGGCACTGTGTCCATTTGAATAGTCGACATACGTGCACAAGGAAAATCTTATAGTCAACCAAGTGTTGAAATACATCGCGTCCTATCACATGTGGTCTCAATCGCCAGCTATCTTGGTTCTTATGCATTTTTTTCCCATTAACATTCGGTGAAGTATCAGAAAATACAGATAGAAAGGTGTAATGACTCGGTCCTGTTAGAACACATAGTCAGCATCAGATATTGAATGACAGAGCGACGGCAAGAGTGTAAAGAAAGTCAGAAAGCTAGGTAAAAAAAGATTTCGGCATGCTGAAGCAGCGGTGTCTAATCGCTTCTTGGAAACACGGACCATAGCAAGGGTCATCCGGGAAGAACATTTTGACGAAATAAAGGAAGGCGTTACTCACCTGCGAATATATTGATGATAGCCTTGAAAGCCATAAGCACTTGGATCTAGAGGACAAATGGCGTTAGCAAACCGTAGTGAAAAAAGCGAGGTGAAACGATTTAAAAAGATCAGAAAGCTAGGTAAAATTGTTTTCGGCATACTTGAGCAGCGGTGTCTAGTCGCTTCTTGGAAACACGGACCATAGCGGATATTCATCGTAACGAAATAACATTAGGAAGGAAACTCACCTCTGGTGTTGTCGGTAGCAAAGAAAAGTGAGTGTTCAAAACAAATTTTATACCTGAGGTCGTGGGAACATATATCACGTGTCAGTGGCAGCCAAGAAAAATCCGACTCTACGCCTTCTTTCTTATCCTCTACGACGAGGAAAATGACAACCATGTACATGTTGCCGACGTACTTGTCAAATCGACGGTCGGAATTAGAGCGTAGAACAGCCGTAACCTTGGGTCCAGTGCGGCTTGGCAACTTTCTTGGTCTACCACCGGATTGGCTTGGAATAATGCTGTATTAAATTCACTAGGTCTGCCATGACAAGTGACGTGGTGCCATTTGCTCTACATAGGTTGACCTATGGATATTTCGTCAGTTCTGCGTTTTATCTGCATCAATATTGGGGCTCACTTTCAAGTGTCATTGTCCATTTTTGTGGGTACTATGTACCTTTGAGCTCAAGTCAGCACCGGTAGATTCAACCTCCGCGTTGCTTGTATTAATCAACAGTCAATTACATTCAGTAAGTAAGATCTTGTTCCCTTTTTTTGCTCTGGTCCGAGCTGTAGGTTACGACAGAAGGATGGATATATCCTGCAATTGCCATTTTCGTAAGCTCGATAAGTTGGCAGATTAATGTGTTCGCAGAGACATCGATATCAATCCCCAAAGCCTCAAACTTCGCGAGTCATAAATCTATCCGTTTCTTGACGTACTCTATTATATTTCGTCCTGGATATGTTTCTCAGCGATTCATTTTTTGTTACATCAACATATGCATGTGACAGATTGATGACGAAATAACATCTCCAGTTCGACTTTCGCGACTTTCATCATCAACGTACGACAATCGCTTGTCAACGTTTACTTACACTGCAATGCGCGCCATCCTCATCAAAGACGACAAAGGTCCTGTCGAAAGCCTTTATCTTGGCGAGACGCCAACTCCAACACCAAGCTCAGGACAGGTACTCGTCAAGGAATGTAGAGATAACAAAGATTTCTGCCACAAACGCCAGATGTGTCTGACATTTGAGTACAGATCAAGGCATTTGGTCTCAATCGTCTGGACATCATGCAACGTGAAGGGAAATATCCACCTCCAGCTGGAGCATCATCTGTTCTCGGAGTCGAGTTTTCCGGCCTTATCTCCGCTCTCGGCGCAGGTGTTTCGGAATGGCAAATCGGGGATGAGGTTTTAGGTCTCGCTGGTGGAGTCGGTTTAACTCCTCCATCTACTCGCCATGATGATCTAACTTGAATAACTGGATTCAGGGGGCATATGCAGAGTACATCGTCGTACCCTCATCTCACATCATACGCAAACCCGATCATCTGTCTTGGGTAGAGGCTGCAAGTATCCCAGAGAACTTTCTTACAGGTTAGAGTTTGTTGATCCGCCGTTTCTCATCATCAGCGTCTCAGTCCTTTTAATTTAGCATTTCAGGCTATTGTTCTTTCTGGGGAAATCAAGAATGGTAGTGATGTTCTCGTTCATGCGGGAGCTTCAGGGGTCGGTGTAGCTGCGATCCAGCTTTCTCGCTTTTACGGGGCGTAAGTGGTTTTTGATTCGGTCATCCCTTGAGATCAAATTCTTACATTTCCGAAGGAGGACTGTCACAGCCACCGCCTCAAACAAGGAGAAGCTCGACTGGCTCTCAAACTTACCCTCTGGAGCCACCAACGTCGCCAACTACAAGACCGAAGATTTCTCCGAAGTTGTGCTGAAGGCGACCAATAATAAGGGTGTCGATGTTTTGGTCGATTTTGTGGGCCAGAGCCATTGGAAGCGTAACATAGCCAGTTTGGCTGTGGATGGGCACATGACAATTCTTGCCCTCCTTAGTGGTAAACTCTTTTATGAGGCTCATCATGTGTTCATGATTCTTACTCCTGAAAGGCTCTCAGGTGGACGCAGATCTCGGGCCCATCCTGTACAAACGGCTTCGGATTCAAGGATCAACTCTGCGATCGCGCTCTGTAGCCTACCAGTCTGAACTTATCTCCCGGTATTTATGAGTGACTCAATGTTTAATTTGTTATACTCACCATCTATGCCAGCTTTGCGCGTGAAGTCCTCGAACACATCACTGGCGTACAAGGTGCAGGGCCAATCAGAATTTATGTTCACAAGGTTTGATCTTTCACTCTCGGAAGTCCTCTTATCATTTAGGCAAGCTCATTTTTTTTGCTTTTATCCTAGGTTTATCCTTGGACGAAGATACAAGAAGCGCACCGCGAAATGGAAAGTAACGCAAACAGGTGAGATATTTCTCAATGTCATATATCGCACTAACGTTGGGTTTAGTGGTAAAATAATCGCTGAAGTTGTGTAAGAAGAAATCATGAATACACCCCGAACGATATTACGTATCTTTTAATATCCAAGTGCGACCTTGGTATCTGCAGGTATTTGCCAGTGTGCCGCTACGTCCCCTTTTGGACGTAGATCAGGCACCAAAACGACAAGTAATACGTCAACGATTAACATGTTAACAAGTTTACTTTCTTGTTTGTTCTCAGCCAGTTCTCATTCATTCCATATTGTGCCTACATGTTGATAATCAACCTTGAAACTCATTTATAGATGAGATCTACCGGTGTTGATGTCCACCTGAGAATGGTCGCGCACGCTATACAGGGGAAAATTTGAATGTCCAAGAAAATTTATCCTATCAAGTTCAATACAATCCCAATTTCGAGAGCTTTATCTTCTTTTTACTGTGTAATTTGGTCAACCCATGGTCAGACGATCGCCGAATTGATTCAGCCAATCGTGAATGGCTTTTCGCGTCGCACTCTCGTCGATATATTTGAGTAAGCTTTAAATATGTGCCATGGTGGTTCTACTCGCTTTTCGATTAGGGAAATCATTCATGTTAAAGTTCAGTGTGTTGCGCGAATTGTAGACATGTGAGAAGGGGCCATCTGGATTTGATCAACCTTTGCCAGTCTTAATGATAATAAGTAACAGCATCTAAGAATCTCCGACCATAATTGAATTTACTAATACCTTTGGTCGAGCCCAGACTTCCTGTCCCTTTCAGCTATGATAGCAGCTAGTTGATGGCCCAACTCTGGTTTTGATTTTCCGATCACAATCTGGAATATGTTTAACATACTTACTTGCGCTTCTTCAACATGAGGCAATGTAAAAAATCATCGATGGAATAATTCGAACCCTCCGATGAACATGTGGTCTTCACGCGCTTAGTATGTAAACCATTTCAAAGGTTCAGGATCAGAATTCGGTAGAGCCAAACGTCTCATGATCAACACCAGATTTTGACAGAAATTTCGAGTAGTGTTGAGGAAGTCACCGAAGATTACCTTGACAATAATCGAGGGATTGCAATTTTCAAATCAATTTTATTTTGGCAGTCTCTGTGAGCATAGAAATCAGACGTCACTTGAGGAGACTCGAGCAAACGTTGCCTAAGTCTTCCCAATCTAGGTATCTATCGTCGTTGATATCGAACCCACTCGAGGGAAGAACGGAGTCAATTTTGGCAGGGCTTAACCAATGGTTGGGGGTGGGTCAACCGAAAAGCACGGTCGACAGCATGCATATGCCGCTCTCGCCGTATCATGCCCTCGGCGACTTGCCAACAACTTCGAGTTGAGGACAATGTCCGCAATCTTGGAGTGATGCCGTGCGGACGGAAAAAAGGAATTCAAAAGTCATGAGCCAACCAGTTCAGCTTGAGTTCAAGGGATCGATCACAGTGGATGTATGTAAATCCGACATAGCCCGATACTGGCTCATGCGGGGAGCAGTTGATACAAAGAGACAAAGAAAGGCTTGTGTAGATTATCAAGGTGCATAGTTATGATGCCAGACAGGTTCCTAGAATGCTCAAGACGTCGCACTAGTCGATGGCAGTGCTGGCCGCCTCAGAGATGTCCCCTTATGGATGGCCTGTCCGCGTCAGTGATATCTCAAAGTACTGTAGAGAACGTCGAAAACGCCAAAAGCATGGATGATTTGTACACGGAAAGAAATGAGTGCCGGAAAGGCCTAGAACCAGAATTGAAAGGTAGTGCCGAGTCATGTATCAGTATGATATCTCGGTAGGAGCCGTATAGACAACGAGTCGACTGCCGCTGCACTCAGTGTTGGTGATCATGAATTGCTGTGTAGAGATGAGCTTTCAAATGTACCTGATGAGATAACCAACGAAATGTTAGGAACAATTTTTGCTGCAAACGCGTCCTATTCTGTTAACTCCATGTTTCCGTAAGGGCTATGTATGAAACCAAGGGTTCCCCCTGGCGTTGCTTACCGCAATTCTCATCATAAGTCCGTTTTGACCTCGTCGTGGGAGATGATATTACGCTTACGGTGCCGTCAGTCATTTTCCAAATTTGAGTCAATGATGGTCATCTTACAACTGTGCCACCTTCACACCAGCGGCAAGTCCCTTCGACGGTTTACCTATAAAATAACTCGGAAATCGCTATGACTCTCTACAATCTTCAGGAGATCCTCTTGTCTACCAGCATAAGACGACCTAGCCAGTTGTTTAAACCTATAAATCTCCTCAGCCAATCTCTATCATACTACTCGTCTCCCTCACATAATGAGCGGCCAATCCAACAACGGAAACGTTAAGAACGGGTCTGGAGGACAATCATCCGTCAGCGGAGGAGCGTCCACCCAGGGCGCGGTGTTCTTCTAAACATCGGCGACGTCAGAAACCTGGCTCACCTCATATGCCGCGCGCGACTGCCGTCGCGAACACGCGCCTTGCGAGTACTCCTCGTATTCATTCCACTGCCAACATCGCACGCATATTCAAATATGCGCCATTATAACATGACGCGTCCACCATACACATCATATCTCGCTGAGCTGTCAAAGAGCCTTTGGAACAAGAAGCATTAATTTGGAAGGAATTGGGACATTAACTTATACGACGCAACTGCGCACACTGTTACCAAAATGGACAACGAGGCACATCTCTGTATCAACTACATCTACATGCTCTTCGGTACATTACTTACTTTCGCCCAACACTTTCTACCTTAGTACGGTCCCATCTCTAATTTTCCCTACCCCATCATAACTTGTAGTCATCATCCAACAGCCCCTCGCAATATTTATCAACTACTTATTTCCAGCGAGATATCTAGTATCAAACTGGATTTACCATCTTGCAGGTACAATAATAGTCACCATGTTTTATGTGCCACTTGTGGACACGTTGTCGAAATCATGAGAGGGAAGTATTACGAACCAACTAGGAAACGTGAAGATGGTTGATATCAGCGCTCAAATGCAATGATATTTATTCAATGCATAATGATATGGGTAAAATTGGTATCCATGAAGGGCACGGCACGCGACCATATCAATTGTGTGGCACAAGGTGATCAAGAAATGAGAATCGCCGGCAATTCGATACTTTGGGGATAACTTGAAGACTCATAGCCTGCCTTTGGGCCTGTCATGCTCTACCCAAATACTGGTTTTCAATTCTCCTCGTTCCTTAACAGTCCACCAATTAAGTATCGCCGATACAATTTCATCTTGACGTCCGGTGAAATTATGATCGGCACCTTCAATCATGTTCAGCACATGGGTCCCTGGAGATCTCTCACTAAATGCTCGCGCGTATATGATTGCGTCGTAACTGTCGTAATCGTTAGTGCGAGGGGAAAGCAGTACTTATAATGCAAGAAACGGACGGAGAAACAGTTTCATCGGCAAGGCCGTGCAATGTCAAGACATCTACTGTCGGTGGAAATTGGTTCCAGACAATGGATGTGTCCCAGTTAACGAATTTATCCAAATCTTCAGGATAAATCTTGGCATTGACCAATTTCCTAGCCACGGTTACCTTCCATTCGTGATAACCGCGTTCAGAAAAGCTTGCTTTCCAAGCCGCAGCTGCAGGGGTGTCTGTGGCGTCAAATATTGCATTCAATGTTTGGAAGGCGCGGGAGCAAAGGAAAAGTTACCAAGTATTTTCTAAGAACTAAAGTCAGGCGGCCATGAAAGAAAGTCTCAAGGTCTACAACTTACTGGCATTCGATATCGGCCAGAGGCATTTACGAAACCAGAGATATTTCTGCCCTCCGGCGAAGTACACGCCCAACGCATGCCAACGAGGGACCCACGAGAGTGGCCGACGACCAAGTCGACAATATATCCATATTTGGATTTCAGATAATTTACAACCACCACAAGGTCGACAAGATCTTCCTCTAACGCGCCTTGACGCCACGTACCCGGAGTCTCATGATTTCCACTGTTCAAGTTGGATTCCGAGTAGAAAAAAAAAACATATCGCCGATCAGTGTTTTACACAGCAATTCTTCAACGAATGGCACGTACCGAAAATCAAACCGAAAGGAGTCCAAAGGCAACTTGAGCGCAAGGCGTTTTTGAAACAAGTAATCTTTGTGCCTGGGAGGATGATGTGGTTACTTCTCCATCTTGCCTCTAAGTGCACTCCATAGTATCGGAGATATTGAGATTGACGAACCCCATTGTCCCGTGTAAGATCTTCAGAATTGAGTTGATTGCACCCAACAACTTAGGGACCGAGTAATTGACTTACCAAAGCCAACTTTCTTCCTTCCGTGGAGGTAGATGGGCAATGCTGTTCCAAAATGCCCACGATCTCACATTCGGGTTCGTCTGGATGGGGAATGCGAAGCTTGGTCGAAGTGATGAGGTTGGCCATAAAGTACTTAAGGCTTCTGTTGGGCGCTGAGAGAAGCGAGCGCTGCTGCTCAAGGATTTATATCTAAACACGACCGGCTCGGGTAACTTGTTTGCCGGGAAGGAAGACTTCAGTATACTAGCTATATGAGCGAATAAGATTATAAGAGGCCCTTGAACGCGTCAACCGCTACATAGGCAACAAAACCGATACTATTACTGTGCTAATTTTTTACCGAGAATTCCCTCCTTCGCACTTTTGATGCCAGTTGTCTTGACCTTGACCTTCTTTCTCTCTCCAGGCGCACCAGTACGCTTTTGCTTCAGCTCATCATTCGTCAAGGTAGAGCTAGATGAAACATGACCAGGTTTGGCTGTCTTTTTAATTTTCGACGCTGCGTCTTCGGAAAGCACCTTTTTCTTGGAGAGGTTTTTCGTGGGAGCATCGACTTGACCCTCTGAGGCCGTCGACTGTTTTGGAGCCTTTTTATTCGAGGACGCGGATAGTGTCTCGAGCAAAGGCTGGTCTTTCGCTTTCGACTTTGCCGCTTTCTGGCTGACAGGCGCCGTAGCACTCGAAGACTTCGTCGAGACCTCAGGAATAGCCTGTCCTGATGTACCCTTTGCCTTCTTCTTGGGGATTTGCGCCTGGGCTTCATCCTCCTTCGCTCTCTTCTTCCCCTTTCCTTGGGTCTTCGATTCACCCTTCTCCTCGTCCGTTATTGTCTCGCTGGGCTCCCCATCCAATCCCTCCCACTCTCCTGTCGCTTCCGCCGCAGCTGGCCAACGTCCTCCTTCAGACTCGTCGAGGGCACAACTCCATATGGGTAAGCTCACGCTGGAGTTGGTTTTAATGTGCAGAGCTTGGATGTTGTCCCATCCACCCACGATATGTTTTGCGATTGCGGGAAGGGCAAGTTTTAAATTTTCGAGGATTTGTTTTGGGGTATGAGAGAGTGTGGCCACTTTTATTGACCTAGAAAACGATGTCACCACAATTACAGTACAGAATGGAGAAAACGTACGTGCAAGTACCACGGTTTTGATTCATATAAGTCGAGGACACTGCACGCTCAAGCTCGCCTTTGAGGTCTTTGCGCGTTAAGCAAACGGGTATTGGTTGTCTAGAGACCATCAGAAAAGTTTGAAACTAGATAAAGAAGCCTACTTTTTCGCCTCGAACCATTTTACGCCAAGGAGTTTAGGGAGTAGAGGGACAACCCTCTCGTCCGCCAGAAAGAGGCCATTCTCCTTCAGCAACATGCGGCGAGCCTCGAAAGGCTTGAACTTTCCTTTGAGTTTTTCCAATCCAATAACTCTAGAAATGAATTTGATATTATGTGCCTCCAAAAGGTCCTTATATTCACGTTGTGGATCTTTTGTGATGAGGCAGATTGCAGTCGTTCTGGGATCAACTAGAGGATGTGCAACAGGACTGGCTCTCCAAAATGAGTACAATTTTAATATTAGAGCACCCAACATACATTTTATACGGCTTAAATTTGAGACCTGAGGCCATTTTCTTGAGGGTGACATTTAACCAGATGTTTGGCTCCTTTCCAGGTAATAATTCTGTTTCCTCCAAGGCTTTCTGCTTCTTGCTTTCGTGAGAGTAAAGAGCATCAACTGCTCGCCTGCACTGTTCTGTAGAGACTCGTTCGTCGATGAGATCCGTCTTGACCATTGCGGTACGCTATAGACTTGAAGTTTTGGCGAGACGGACAACTTGAAAATCGATATTGACAGTTGTTTGGTTACTTTTTTTCAAGGCCATCTCAGTCATCTTCTGTGCTTGCCCAGCTATAGGATATTCTCTTGCAAGTTGTTACGGCTCTCAGCTCGTGCGTGTGTATCGATAGACGTTTCCCGATTAAACTCGCTTTTCTTTAATATTCTTTCTTGGGTATGAAGCAAGAACTTGTTTGCTGCTTGTGAATCGATCTCGGGTGTTGGTTTTGGAATCGATACAATCGGCTTGTCTGGCGATGAGCATTATGAGTCTCCCAAATATCAACCGGTGGCCATGTCTTAGTCGACGGGAACGCCGGATGAATGCTGATGTTCCACTATAATAAAATGTTTCTCCGTCTTTCGTATTCGGAGAACTCAAGAAAGCAAAAAGACTCGAATCCCCTCGTCTTTCCCCAACTCCTTCTTTCCGATTACAATGACCACATGCTCGCCCATACGCAGCCCCGATTTTTGGTTCCATGATGGATCCATTGTCCTATCCGCAGAGGGGACTCTTTTCCGCGTTCATCAGACAATCCTCGCCAATCATTCGCAGATATTTTCCGACATATTCAGCCTTCCACAACCTTCTGGGAGCAAAGATGATAACAAGATCGAAGGATGCCAAGTCATCGACCTGCAGGATAAGTGCAAAGATGTTTTAGATCTACTAAAAGCAATCTACCATCCTGCGTAGGTGTTACCACTCATGCTTCATTGGTCCTTGAACCTGACTTCTTCCCATTGCAGTCACTTTGACCAACTCTCTCCAACCTCTGATCTCGATAATTTGCTCAATTTTATTGGTGGAATACTCCGCTTGAGCACCAAATACGTCATCCCAGAGTTGCGAAAACGATGCGTAGCACTTCTCTCCGCCCGCTTTCCGGCGAGCTACGAGCACTATATGGCACTTGGCCCACGTCCGTACGTCCCATCGACATCTGCAAGCACTGCGAATGAGTCCGCAATCCAAGACGATGATTCCCTCAACTGGTCAAGCATCGCAACATTCTCTCTCGTTTCCCAGGCGAACAGCCCAAATGGCGCAAATGGGAGTAACACGACAGCATTTTTAATACATCCAGATCAACAAGTTGCTTCTACCAATGGGCATCTTCATCCAAACCACCACCAGCCTACTCGATCTCGGCGACATTCAGACAATATACACACCCGTTCCCAGGAGTACTACCGCTTTCGAGCCATGAAAGACAGCCTACAGCCACCGAAAGCCAAGCCATCGTCTATCATGCGTGCCATCGCGCTTGCTTCAGAAACAAATGTAATGACAATCCTCCCATATGCATATTACCTCCTTGCGCGCACATCGGAGCCTCACCGTCTTCTCTCGCACTCTTCCTCCTCAGCCGCTTTCACTTGGCACCAGAAGGCGATTACTCTAGTCGGCCGCAGCTATCTCCACGCCGCCGAAATATCTTCGTCGCACTCTTTCTTGGTCTCCTTCACGCCTGCCGCATCCTGTCTTTCACCTAGCACATGCCAAAGCTCACGCGGGCCCCTTGCAGAATGGGCCCTGCTTTGCACTAAGGGGCGTGGGGGGCCTGAGCCCCTTCGCCCGTGGGATCGATGGGAGAGACTTGGAGTTTGTCAAGCATGTGTTAAGAATGCGAGGAAGAGACATGAGTCGGGGCGGGAAGGAGTGTGGCAGAGACTTCCAAGCTACTTTGAGCTGGGGACGTGGAGTAGGTTGAGAGATTTGCAGGAGTTGTGAAAAAACTCGATGCAACACGGACGATGTGCATGCTTTCTTTGCTTGATGAGACATTTAATTTTTCCTCTAGATGCATAGCTCAGTTTACACTCTCGAGTCTACGTGCGATATTTTCCTTATCCTATCAAATTGTGGCTTTTCTTGTTCCTGGCAGTAAGTACTAGTAGTACATCCTAAAGCAAACTTGGACATATGTATATAGCTTCGGGGTCGCCTCCTTTGCCGAGATCAATAGAATTTTGCTTG
>JABAJW010000071.1:15143-25379 GCA_018855395.1 Arthromyces matolae | reverse complement strand
TTGATGGAGAAACCCGGTTCGCAGACTTTTTGCCGCATGCGCCACCAGCTCTGTGCAGGCACGCGAATGCCACATGCGACTGGTGATGACGATAAGCCATCCATCAGCCATTGGCCAACATCACTGAAGCAATAAAGTGTATTCCTTGAATAGTATACAACGGTGATAATGTCGATCAAACGGACCACACTACAGACCTGGCTAGCAGGGGTTTGAAGGAGAAATTTGACTTGGAATTAGGGTATGACTGGGGTATGATTCTGCAAGTTAGTCGGCACTTCAATAATATACCGATGCTTTTTTCACAACGAAAAAACACACCTCCGACTCCTTCAACCGCGAATCCATATGCGGTGGTTCTGACCTACCCCTGGGGCGTTGTGAGTTCGACTTTCATTCCGTCGTGGATTCACTGGCAGATGGATCCGAGTCGTGAAAACTGATGGCGGATCGTGTCCGACTTGTCGTCGTCGTCTCACTACCTCGTGATATCATGCCTCTGGAATACACTCGGCTATTTAATATAGCGAGGACGGTATTCGAGTAACTGAGATTTTGTCAAGCGACGGTAGGTAGTCTGCTGTAGTCTGATGAAGGATGCTTACAGCTTTCCCAGGGCATATACCCTAGTTGGCTTGTTAATTAGAAGATTCTTGGGAGGGAATATATGAGGGACTCACGGGGCCATGGCAATTTTCGGGCTGCGCTGCAATCGTTCGATACTATGAGTGAGATTTTGCTAGCGGGCTGAATACCTACTGGGATTGCGAAGAGAGATATGAGCTGGGTGATTGCGACCGCAGCTGATTATACGTTTCAGAGAATGCATATCATTTGGATAACTGGACTGACCCGTCGCCGTATTAGTTACAACTGTCAAGCGCACGATTCGTACTAAAATGTTATTGGTATGAGCATAATACCGCCTTCGAGAGCGTAGAAGCTGCATAAAGCTGTGAGGATAGTCATCTCGAAAGGAAACTGAATATCCCTACCAGATATGTCATCGACATAGCAATCAACGTGTCCGTTAGGGCACTTCCAGCAAGCCAAAGCTGGATGGCTGGTTACTCTCCAATCAAACAGGCGCTGGGAGATCGCGTACAGAAATTTCCCATCTGAGAGTATAGATGCCCTTCAAGTCACGAATCAGGAACAGCTATACAGGCGATGTGGTTGCTTCAGTCTATATTCAACGTGATATCGGAAAGAACTCACCCGAATCGAACTGGCCAAAGCTCCTGTGAAACTAGCAACAGACAACTACAAGTGAAAAGCCTCAATATTGACGTCAAGTAACAAAGCATACCACGGGAAACCGACTCACAACGAACACAGATGAAGGCATCCACCACGATTTCTGCAAGACCCATATGCGCCAACAGAAAAAGCTCTGCGCTACGAAAGCAATAATTCCATCCAACATCGGCGCATCAAAAGCAGATATAAATGGATCGGCGAGCATACTCATGTCTCCGTAGCCTCTGGCGAACCAGTGAAACGCGTCTGCAGTAGCCAGCAGAGATTGAATGGTGTCTAACGTAAAGATACCGTAGACTTTTCAGGTTTGTAAGAATAAACACCTAAAGTTTCGGCGAGACATAAGAGTACTGACCAAGTGCTTTTGTTGCTGTGCGATCGTCTGGGAAACATTGGTAGTAAACACCTACACAGATGTCAGTATAGAAGATCCAACCTTCCAGTTTCCGACTCACATATCTGAAACACAAGAGTGCCGTACAGAAGCAAGTTAAGCATCATTCCGACTACCTGATCAAACCAGAGGGTCAGTCGCTTGGATGGTCGCGCAGTCAAACATGTATACCACAGGGCCCGCACTATAATAATATGAAGCACGTCAACGCAACAGATGATAACCTCTTTACTATTTCTTACACGGACGCGATATTGGTGGGAATGGGAGGTAGAGGGGTAGATGCCATGGTTCGGCCGACTTGAAGTTGAAAAACGGAAG
Source organism: Arthromyces matolae (assembly GCA_018855395.1). Taxonomy (NCBI): domain Eukaryota; kingdom Fungi; phylum Basidiomycota; class Agaricomycetes; order Agaricales; family Lyophyllaceae; genus Arthromyces; species Arthromyces matolae. The sequence continues at coordinate 23,404 of JABAJW010000071.1, read as the reverse complement.
GTACTCCTAGCTTTAAGCTTTGTTCTCAGTCATCATACTACATAAATCCAGTCATAGCTGAATCTTACGCCTTCAATTTCGAGTTGAGGAAGGTGCGAGTGAGAAGGATTCGTAGAGGCGGCGTTTCCACCGAAGTTGCTTTTGAATCAGCAGAATATAGAAGTTGGTTCAACAATGAAAACCTGGGCTGCCGTCAACTGCCGACGTAATGTTATGTCAGTAATTGAGTTGTCGACGTCCATTCAGCAGACCTGGTCCAGACCACTCCACTCTCCACAATAATCAATTTAGACGAGACCAGATTTCCAAGAAATTCGTACCCTTTGTAGTGAGAAGGTATCGATTATAATGAGCGAGCGCTTTGGGATAGATGAGGTCCAACATCGATTAGGGGTCACATCATTCATGAGATGGGTGTTTATGGTGGCCCTAAGTATAGCGGAAAATCTGTAGAGATGTCTTACTATCTATCAAAGTGCTCCCATATACTTACGCGTCAACCAGAAATGCATGAAAGCAATTGAAAATGTGAAAGCGGATTCGTCATGAATAGAGAGCGTGAGAGAAATATTAATCCTCACACTCCAGAGGAACTACCATCAATCGATCAATTCATCTACATATCAGAAGAATGGAAGTATTCCGTCCTGTGTAATATAAACTCCCAATTATCTTTTCTCATTTATAAAATATTTATTGTTTGAATTGCAGACTTTTCAAGTTGCCGTATGCGCCACTGGGCTTCGTTCAGGCAGACCAATGCCTTATGGGACTATGTCAATGAGACAACACCTTCAATAAACCTCTATGTACTATACTATGTTGAATAAATACTATACACATCTGGAACAACATACAATGTAACGCAAACGGACGAAATTTTCATAAACTTATTCTGGACGTACGGACTAACCTCCTGCTTGCGACTAGCAGGGGTTTGAAGGGGAAGTTTGACTTGAGACTAGTGTATGATCCTGGCACTTAATGGGCACTTCAATCCGATGCTTTCCTCACAACGAAAAAAAAAACACACCTGCGACTCCTTGAACCGCAAAACGGCATGCGGTGGTTCTGACCTACTCCTTCCGCGTTTCGAGTTCGACTTGGTGGATTCAGTGGTAGACTGATCCAAGTCGTGGAAACCGGCAAGTCTTGTCGACGTCGTCTCGCCATTTCGCGATACCATGCCTCTGGAATATACGCGGCTGTTGAATATAGCGAGGACGGTATTAGAATAACTGGGATATTGTCAAAAGTCGAGGTAAGTAGGTAGGTAGGTAGCCTGATGAAGAATGCGTACAGCTTTCCCAGTGCATATGTTCTAATTGCATTGTTGTTAGAGGAGTTTTAGTAGGGAGAATATACGAGGGACTCACGGCGCGATAGCAATACGCCGGTTGTGCTGCAATGTTTGAGGATTTGAGTGAGACTGATAGCGAGCTTAATACATACTGGGAGAAATATGAGCTGGACGATTGCGACCACAGCTGATAATACGACTTTTAGATAATGCGCGTCCTGTTAATAACTGGACTCACCGGTCGCCGAATTAGTGGTAACTGTCAGGCGCACTATGCGTACTAAAATGTTATTTGTCTCAGCATAATACCGTCTTCGAGAGCGTAGAAGCTGCACAGAGCTGTAAGGATCATACTCATCACGCAAGAAAACTGAATGTCCTTACCAGATAAGTCATGGACACCGCAATCACCGTGTCGGTGAGGGCACTTCCAGCGAGCCAAAGCTGGACAGATGGTTACTCTCTAATCAAACAGGCGCTAACATGAAGATCACGTACAGACATTTCCCATATCAGAGTATCGACACCATTCAAGTTTTGAAGCTGAAACAACTATACAAGCGACGTCGCTGCTTGTGTCAATATTCAACGTGATATTGGAGAGAACTCACCCGAATTCCAGTGGCAAAAGCTCCGGTGAAACTGGTAACAGAAAACTACAAGTAGAAGGCATTGACGTCAAGTAACAAATGAGACCACGGCAAAACGACTCACGACCAAGACAATCAAAGGCAACCACCACGACTTCTGCAAGACCCATATCCGCCAACAGAAAAAGCTCTGCGCCACCAAAGCAATAACTCCATCCAACATGGGCGCATCAAAAGCAGATGTGAATGGAAGGGCGAGCACACGCAAGTCTCCGTAGCCTCTGGCGAACCAGTGAAACGTGTCCGTGGCGGCGAGCAGAGATTGGATGGTGTCCAAGATAAAGACACCGTACACTTTTCGGGTATGTGAGAATAGGAATCTAAGGCTCTGGCGAGAAATAGTCGAGGACGAATACTGACCAAGTGCTTTCAATGTCATCCGATCGTCAGGAAAACATTGGTAGTATACACCTAGAAGACGTCAATATGAAAGAACAATGTTTCAATTTGGGGCTCACATATCTGCATCACAAGAGTGCCGTACAGAAGAAAGTTGAGCATCACTCCGACTACCTGAGGGAAAGGGTCAGTCGCTTGGATGGTCGCACAGTTAAACATATATACTATAGGGCCAGAACTATAATGATATGAAGTACGTCAGCGCAACAGATGATAACCTCGTTACGATTTCTTACATGGGCGCCATATTGGGGGGAATGGGAGGTAGAGGTGTGGATGCCATGGTTCGGCCGACTTGATTGAACAACGCGAAGCCTAGCTTTGTTGTTAGTCATCATCCTGCATAAATCTAATCGTCGCGCAATCTTACGCCTGCAATTTGGAGTTGAGAAAGGTGGGAGGGTTAGTGGTGGCGACGTTTCCGATGAAGTTGTTTTTTTAATCTGCAGAATATAGGAGTTGGCTGAAAACCGCTTGCCATCAACAGATTGCGGACGCATTATGTCAGTAATTGAGTTTTTCATTCAGCAGACCTGATTCCGACCATCCAACTCTCCACAATTTAGACCGAACCGTATTTCTCACGAAATTCGCGGGCCCCTTTTCTTTAGCGAGAGAAAGGTTATTTACAGATGCGATCCAACATTGATCAGGGGTCATGAACTGTCATGAAGTTGTCACAATCTGATGGGTCTGTTGCAGGGTGGCTCTATAACCGAGAATCTAAATATTATCTTCATCATCTTCTCGTTTATTCGATGTTTTGCCCTTTGGGATACTTGAAACATTGATGTAGAAACCCGAATTACTTTTTTTCAAGTTGCCGCATGCGCCACTGGGTTTTCTTTAGGCACAGACACCAATCCCGTATGAGACTGGCGCTGCTGCCAATGAGCCAACATCAATCAATAAAGCCATATCATATATGTGTATATTTCTTGTACGATATACACATCTTTAATGCGAAATTATCCTGAGCGTCCGGAGTGACTTACTGCTTGCGCCTAGCAGGGGTTTGAGGGAGAAATTTGACTTGAGATCAGCGTGTGATCCTGCAAGATATGATCATAGTCAGCACTTCAATCCGATGCGTTGCTCACAACGAAAAAACGCGCCTCGGACTCCTTGAATCGCGAAACCATAGGCGGTGGTTCGGACCTACTTCTTGGGCGTTTGGAGTGCGACTTTCGTGACATCGGAAATAGGACGGTGTGGCGACGTTCTGTCGTGGATTCTGTGGCAGTCTGAGATGGATTCGAGTCGTGTAAACTGATGGAAAATCCTGTCGCCGTCGCCTCACTATGTCGTGATAGCATGCCTCTTGAATATACTCGGCTGTTTAATATAGCGAGGATGGTATTCGAGTAACTGGGATATTTATATTGTCAGAAATCGAGATAGATACCCTGCTTAAGGATGCTTACAGCTTTCCCAGAGCATATGCCCTGTTTGAATCGTTGTTAGAGGATTTTTGGAACCAAATTTATGAGGGACTCACGGCGCCATAGCAATGCTCGGGTTGTGCTGCAATGATTCAGTATGATTTGAGTGAGACTATGCTACCGAGCGGAATGCCTACTGGAACTGCGAAGAGAGATATGAGCTGGGTGATTGCGACCGCAGCTGATTATACGAGGTTCAGATAATGCATGCCATCCGAATAACTGGACTCACCGGTCGCCGTGTTAGTTACAACTGTCAGGCGCACGATTCGTACTAAAATGTTATTGGTATGAGCATAATACCGCCTTCGAGAGCGTAGAAGCTGCACAGAGCTGTAAGGATCATGCTCATCACGAAAGGAAAGTGTATGTCCTTACCAGATAAGTCATGGACACCGCAATCACCGTGTCGGTGAGGGCACTTCCAGCGAGCCAAAGCTGGATGGCTGGTTACTCTCCAATCAAACAGGCGCTGGGAGATCGCGTACAGAAATTTCCCATCTGAGAGTATCGATGGCCTTCAAGTTACGAATCTGGAACACCTATACAGGCGACGTCGCTGCTTTTGTCTATAGTTATATCGGAGAGAACCCACCCGAATCGCACTGGCTAGAGCTCCTGTCAAACTAGTAACGGATAACTATAAGTGAAAGGCCTTAATATTGACGTCTCAAGTAACAAAAGATACCACGGGAAAACGACTCACAACGAACACAGTCGAAGGCAACCACAATGATTTCTGCAATAGCCATAAGCGCCAACAGAAAAAACTCTGCACTATGAAAGCGATAATTCCATCCAATATGTTCGCGCCCAAAGGTGTTAATCCGGGATCAAAGAGTATGAGCAGGTTCCCGTAACCTTTGGCGAACCAGTGAAACGCGTCCGCGGTGGCAAGCACAGATTGAGCGGTGTCTAACGTAAAGACACCGTAAACTTTTCGGTTTGTAAAAATTATTAACCCAAGACTTCGGCGAGACATAGTGAAGGACGTGTACTGACCAAGTGCTTTTGTTTTCGTGCGATCGTCAGGAAAACATTGGTAGTAAACAGCTATTCAGAGGTCAATATATATGACAATTCTTTTCACTTTCCGACTCACATATCTGCATCACAAGCGTGCCGTACAGAAGCCAGTTCAGCATCATTCCGACTACCTGAGGAATCCTGAAGATTAGTCGCTTGGATGATCGCGCAGTCAAACATGTATACCAGAGGACCGGTACTAGAATGATATTAAGCACGTAAGCGCAACGAATGATGACCTCGTTACGATTTCTTACATGGACGCCATATTCTCGAGAATGGGAGGTAGAGGTGTCGTCGATGTGGATGTCATGGAGGAAACACTAGTCGGACCCTAGCTTTAGAACTGGAACGTCGGAGTTATGAACCGGTAGACTTGAAGTTGAAACCTGTAAATTTCGAAAGCGTGGCCCTACGAAGGTTGTTGTCGGTAGCCATACTACAGAAATCCAGTCGTAGCTGACCTTACGCTTCGGAATTTGGATTTCAACGATACGAATGAGAATACTCGCTGAGTTGTTGACCGTTGACGGGGTATTGCCAAGCACAGCAGGTCATTCTGCAGAATAAGAGTGGATGATCGATTGGTGGAAAACCGCTGCCGACAACGGCAGACGTCATGCGGTTATGTCAGTAATTGAGATTTCCCATATTCAATTCAGACGAAGACCATGGCCAGATTTCTCAGAGATTGGGACCTTTTGTTCCGAGACAACGATCATCGATTAAGTAAGTAGCTCTTCAGAACAGGGATCGATATGATTCTTACGATGTTGCACGGTGTGTCGCCAAGATGTGGCGGCTTCAATTTGAGTATCCATCTACATACAACCGAGAACCGACAGAAATATGACTTTTCTGTTGAAATCTTCACAGATCGAGCAGAATTACAGGACAGCAATTGCAAATGTAAAGACGGAGGTCATGTCATGGGAGAAGAAATTCGAAAAACGTCGTCGGAATTGACCGTGGGACAAGGCCATCAAATCATCATTCACGGAGATCAATTCCCAAAGCTTTGGGTGAGACGGATCAAGTGAGAATGGAATCGGGGCACTATAGTCAAGAAGGTTTTATCTACACGTGGAAAGACAAGAATGCTGCAAGTCAAGCGAAGGCGGACACTCGAGGATCTGAAGCTTACTAGGCTGGCTAGGAATACAGAGCTTCATTAATTGGGGTAGGTACTAACTTAGGTATAAATGCGCATCGCAAGCTCGTATGTACACCCAGGCAACAAAAAACTTATCTATTACTTAGACGACCTCCTCGGAGCTCCTAGTGCCTAGCAGGGGTTCGAAGGAGGAAGTTGGCTTGAGTGTGGCGGATGATTCTGCAGGGATCGGCACTTCAATCGAATGCTATCGTTTCAATTTCTCATAAAGAACGCACCTCGGACTCCTGGATAACCCGCAAATCTTTAAGTGATGGTTCCGAATGACTTCTTTGGCGTTGTGACAGCGACTTTCGTTCTGTCGTCGATTCGCTAGCAGATGGCTCGGGCAAGTTCATATCAGATCTCGTCATCGTCGCCCTAGAAGTTCGTAATATCATGGCTCTGGAATTGATCCGGTTGTTGAACACAGCGAGGAGGGTATTCGAGTAACTGGAGTATCCTCATAAATCAAGACTGATATGTTTCCAAGATGTTCGAAGGACGCTTACAGTTTTCCGAGGGCATATCCCCTATTCGTTTTTTGATCAGGTTTTTGGAACGATATCAGCCTTACAGGCTGTAGGTTCACGAGTGACTCACGATGCCATAGCCATGTTAGGGTTTTCCTACAATGCTTGATCATGATTTGAGTGAGACTTTCTAGCGGGTCACTCACTGGAATTGCCATGAAACATACAAGCAGGATGATTGCGACCGAAGCTGAACACTATGTTATACGACCTTTAAAAAAATGTCAGTTGGAAGACAAGACTTACCCGTCGCCGTATTAGTCACGAATGTGAGGCGCACAATCCGTACTAAAATATTATTTGTCTTCTCATAATAGAGTCTTCTAGAGCGTAGGAGCTGCATAAGGCTGTAAGAATCAACTTCTCTCGAAGGTAAACCGATTGACGTTGCTCACCAGGAAAGTCATGGACATCGCAATCAACGTGTCCGTTAAGACACTTCCAGCGAGCCAAAGCTGCGTCAATGGTTACTCTTGAAACGAATGGGCGCCAACATGACCACGTACAGAAAGTTGCCATCTTAGAATATTGATGTGAGTCAAGTTACGAAGCTGGAACGCCTTTACAGCCACGCGCTTTTTCTATCTATATTCAACGTGATATCTGGGAGAACTCACCCCGATTCCACTAGCTATAGCTCCTATGAGACTAGCAACAGCAAGCTACCAGTAAAAAGATCGATGTCGATTAAAAGAAGCTATTACCACGGAAACGGCCGACTCACCACGAACACACACAAAGGCAACCGCCATGACCTCTGCAATATCCATATGCGCCAACAGAAAAAACTCTGCACTATGAAAGCAACCATGCCATCCAACATAGGCGCGTCAAAGGGATTCATTTCAGTATCGGCGAGCATAAGTATGTTTCCGTAACCTTGGGCAAACCAGTGATACGCGTCCACAGTGGCGAGCACAGATTGAATGGTGTCCAACGTGAAAACACCGTACACTTTTCGGGTAAGTGAGGATAGAAACCCAAGGCTCCGGAACGACGTAGTGGAGGAGTACCGACCTAGTGTTTTTATCCTCCTGCGATCATCGGGAAAACATTGATAGTAAACACCTACACCAGGATCAATATCAATGAACAACTTTTCACTTTCCAGCTCACATATCTGCATCACCAACGTGCCGTACAGAAGCCAGTTGAGCATCATTGCGATTACCTGGGGAAACCAGATGGTCAGTCGCTTGAATTGTCGCAGTAAATCATGTATACCAGAGGACCAGCACTGTTAAGTAACGTTAGGCAGGTGAGCGTAGCAGATTGATGAAAACTTTGTGATTCATTACATGGACGCGATATTGCTGGGAATGGGAGGTATAGGCGTCGTTGACGTCGATGCTATGATTGAAGCCTCCGTCGTAGGACCGGAACGTAGAAAGATAGGCATAAAGAAGAGTGAACCAGTCGATTGAGACGGTAGGCTGCACTGTAATAGTATAATTACGCATGGCACCACAGAAAAAAGAGTCGTGTCGTGGCTGACCTCTACGCTTGTAATTTGGACCTCAAAAGTGCAAGGGAGAGAGTCGTGGAGGCATAAGTCGCTACATGCTTATGTAGGACGAGTCGGAAGTATGATAAGTAATGTACGACTGAATTACACCACGGATGGGGATATTTGGCAGGGCGAGTTGATCATGATCAAGACAGGATGATCGTGTTTGGTCCGAAAAACAAAAACGGTCGGCGCTCTGCGGCGCCGACAGCGACGTCTGGGCGACAAGGACATAAAAAATGGAGATTTGC
>JABAJW010000070.1:5340-25518 GCA_018855395.1 Arthromyces matolae | reverse complement strand
ATTACATCCTTGAAATTCAATCTCCGCCCATTTGTTAAATTCTTGACTCTTGACATGTCGACGCGTCTTGAGGCTGACTCGAGCTTAGCGCCCCTTACTCAATCCATGAACTCGAAGAAGAGAAGCAACTCACATTCGAATGATTTCGATGAGAATTCGAGGTCTCTGAAAAAGCCGAAAACAGACGAGGTTCAGAAGAAGAAAAAGAGGAAGTCACGCAGTCGGAAGCGCAAACACACTGTCGTATTGGCTACGGAGTCTGATAGTCGCGCGAGATCTGGAAGTACGACTGTGGGGATGCAGGATGCTGCGGTCAAGAATGATGACGTTGCGCGTGAAAGTGTGCCGGATGAAGATACACCGATCGTGCAAGGCTCAAACGATACAAACGAAGAAGAAGACATGGCTACCAGGATTGTACGCCCACTCTAACACCATTTTTTTTCTTTTTTTCAACACGGACTTCCTTAGCCATATGCGGACAAAGGAAAAAGAAAAGCGAGCAAAGAACCATCCCCTGATTCAGATGCTGTGGAATCCTCAGACGCTCAAATAACGCGATTAAAGCAGGAACTTGAAGCTCAACGTCTTGTATGTCCAATGTTACCTCTGTTCTTGCATTGTCTTAGATCTTCTGCGATTTTAGCTCCTGAGCAAACACCAATCTCATCTCTCACAAATCCACCAGGCTTTGACATGCCAAATCTGCCTCGATTTACTGCATAAACCCTTCGCCCTGGCACCTTGCGGTCACGTCGCATGTCATCCTTGTCTTGTTCGATGGTTTACAGCGCCTCTCAACCCAGGAGGACCCCAGGGTTTGCAAGAAGCAGTTCTAGGTGAACAGCGGATCACGCATTACCACAAGAAAAAACAATGTCCTGTATGTCGTGCCCAGATTCTCGAGCGTCCTGTGGAGGTTTGGGGAATAAAAAGCATGGCAGCTACCCTGGCACGCAGTGGGTTAGTCGAACTGCCCGCTCCTGTACCCGAACCAGAGCCAGAAGCTTCAACATCAAATAACGATGATCCCTGGCGTGATATTTTCCATCGCTCAAATCGTGGCTCGTTTTTGGATGTCCTTGGACCACGTCCTCCGCGTCTGCCGCGTCCTGGTGTGGATTCGCTCCAAGAAATGGGCATGTACGATGCTGATGACGGCGGCATCTACAGGTGTATTGACTGCATGCACGAAATTTGGGGTGGGATCTGTACGAATTGCGAGAGAGAATATCCTGGGCATTCGGGCGACGAAGATGGTGAAGATGACGAAGCTATTCAAGACCACTTTCACGAATTCTTCCGAATGTTGGGCCGAAATATGGATGAAGAAGATGGGGAATCCGATTCGCATGGCTCGGATGACGGCATGTTCGACGGAGAAAACGAGGATAGACCTCCCCCACATCTTCTAGTACCCCCCGCTGGCTATATTCCGCGGATTCGTGATGCCCTGGACATGCTTTTCAATTTAGAACGTGATGAAGAGGAAGAAATTGCACAAGTCGACGACGAGGAGGAGGAGGAGGAGGAGGAGGAGGCTGCGGAAGTGTCAGATGAATACGAGGGCAGCTTTATCGATGACAATGAGGTACCACCTTCAGCACCATCCGCTCGTAAGGGTATATGAGGACGATGGATCGAGATCAGGTCCTGCATCTCGTCTGCTCCGATTCCTCCAAGAACGAAGGTATGATGAGGACGAAGCTGGAGAGGACGAGGACGAAGACCAAGACGAAGAATGACTCTAAGGAAACAGACATCTTGGCCGCGAACAGCACGACTCTTGACCATGGACGGCAACATCTTGAAGATTTGGGCTTTGTACATGATATACATCACTATAGTCTTGGAGCTGGGATCGATAGTAGGATATGTATACCTATAGAACGATTTTTGATACACGTTTACAATACCAATCCAATTGACGGGCACATGTGGTGACCGTGGCACTAGAAGCCAACTGTTTCAGTGATTCGATCACTTGTTGACCTCAACTCCCATGTTGATAAAGCGTGTCTCCAATTCAAATGCTATTCAAACGCGCCGCACACAGCTTCATGAAGGGCACATCACACATGTACGCTCATGGCTAGTCTAATATCTGCTCAACTTAATCCCAACTCAAATCAACTTCCCTTCACCTTCGTTCTGACATTAATTACGCCTTAAGCTGCGCCAAGTCTCTATTCAAGTCCATGCAACATACACCTAGCATCGTTCAGCTGCGAACACCGCAACATCCATCGTCTCCACGCACTCGTGTACCTTCAATTCATTGGTTGTTCAGGAGCAACATACCTCGAAGGCGTAGCTCGTATCTTCCCCCAGACATACAGAAAAGAAATTTCTTTGGCATGGGCGAAATCGTCAACGTAATGGCAAACGTAAATTTGTTTTCTTCTTCCTATGACTTTCTACTAATCGAGCTTTCTTTTGATAGCCAGCAGAGACTGTTCGTTCTCTGACCGAATCACGCAGACTTCTTGAGGAAGCTCGTCGAGAATTAGAAGAGAGCAAGCAACGCTCTCAGCTTCGACCCAAGCACACATTCTCTCGTTTCCCTGGTTTCTTTACTCGCAAAGCCGAAATTCTCGCGCTCGAACGAGCTTTGGAGGGCGAGCCATCGTTTACGATCCTTTTCGGTGCGAGTTCCACAGGAAAGGTTTGGCATATTCCCATGCTCGCCGAAATTGCCCTTGTTAATCCCATATGTTTACTACTCAGACCGCCTTGTTACGAGAAGTCCTTTCACGCGAGCATTACCACGTTCTTCATTTCGATCTACGCATTGCGGGGTTTGCTGATATATCCAGCCTTTATCAAAGCCTGAGTCAGCAAATGGAACTCTATTTCGAGGAGATCGCTGCGAAATTGCCGGGGTATGAAGAGTTCCGCAAGGAGGCTTGGAACTTCAAGGTAAGTTGTTTTTTGGACTTTTGTTCGCAGCTTCTCAAATTGTACTTTGCCAAAAGTTTGATCGACAAGAGGTTCAAGGGCGCGTGTCAGAAGGATCCTCAGATGCAAAAGCTGCAACCATACGCACCAGTGATATCGCCCGGCTCATGGAGCTTTTCCAGGTGAGTACTGATTCATGAAGCCTGTGTCTGCATTATTTTTGAACGTTGGCTTAGAGCTCACTTCTAAAATATTGGGAATTCAAGCCATCCGAGGATGGTGATAATAATGGTCACAGCTATGGCAAACGTCGACAGTCGTCTGACAATGCGTCGGAACAAACACATGTCGACCCAGGTTCCAACGGACATTCGACCACTTCCACGAGGCGTTGGACTTTACGAAGGTCATTTAGAGGCAAGGATAGAGAATCTCCTAAACCACCAAGAACGCCAAATGTTGAAAGTGTTGCTGCCAAGCAGCCCGATAAAACCTTCAAGAAGATGCCGGTTGGTGCTCGCAGTTTTTAGTCTGACGAACAACTGTCTGAGTGTAATTTTCAAAGGTTATCTTCTTTGATGAATCTCATAAGCTGTACGATCTATGCTTTGCATACCCTCTTGTGCAAGAACATTGACATTTCTCTAGACCAGCTTTAATCCAGTCTACCGACACGATGAAGTGCCTCCTTGATTCAATGCTTGTCCTTACAAAGCAAGACCGCCTGTGTCATGTAATCCACGCCACGAGCGACCCATTCTATCAGACATGGTTAAGGCAATTCAACATCATGCAGCATTGTAAGGTGTGCATGACAGGCCGTGATTTATGAGCCCTTATCCTGACACATGAAGTTACAGGCGAAATTCTTGACATCGACGTGGAGAGTTTGCAATGCTTCGAACTAAAAGAAGTTCTTGCCCGCGTCTCTTTTCTCGTGTACCCTCGTAAGTCGTTTCCAATCGTTGCATACCTCGTTTTACCCCATATTTATTTATTCTACGCAAGCGACGTGGTCCTGGTATGGTTACTACATACGCTACTCGAAGGTTAGGTCGTTAGAGGAAATCTTCTCTCATCCAAGGCGAGCTGTATATGACAACATTCCGCTTGAGGCGCAATGGGAACGCGCGGTAGAAATGTGGACCTTCCTCCGCGAAAATTGGCACGCGTATCATGAAGGAGAAGCTCCGTCAGCGGGCAACACGTCGTTGGAAACATACTTGAAAGATCACGGCAAGGACAGTATTCGGTATATCGAGGATTGACGTTCAGTGTTTCCATATATTGCCAGTAGTCCTTGAGACATGTACTCTATTAGCTGTATTTTACCTCACTCGAGGCCTGCATACTTGACATCTGCATTTGCATCCAACCAAGCCAGCCACTTTTTCAGATAACTTCCGCCATGACAAATAGTAGACGAGTCTCCAACGACGCACTGAATCACAATCATTTCAGCTTTTTTTCGGAAAGGCATGTGCACAAAGCTTACCAGATGACGTTTTGCTCGAGTCATAGCCACTGCAGCGAATAAGAAAGATTTGTAGTAAGGATGCTCGGTCACTCACCATTGAGACGTCTCTTTTCTTTGAGAAAGCCGACCTCCCTCTGCGAGGGTAACGAGTAAACATTAACTCTCTTCATCACAATGTGTAAAAGCGCACCTTGTCATTGCTCCGCACGAGGCTCATGATGATAGCTTCCTTTTCTCTGCCTTGCATACCGTCAACGCTTCCGATCTCAAGGTCCGTTCCATATACTGGTCTGAGCAGAGATGCCAAAAGTGTCACCTGAGCTTGATAGCTGTTGGAGTCGGGGTCAGCACAATGTAAAACTATTCTCAATTGAACGCACGGTGTAATGACGGCAATTTGATCTGGAGTAAGGCCGACCTCGACCTGACAGATTATTGTAAGCCATTAGTAGGCAGATACCGACTCAATCCAATACCAACATACTTACCAGTTTCTCCACCCAGTTCTTAACAATAGTTGCTTCATTTTCGTTGCATTTACTACCTTCGTCTCCATTTCCGTCCACTCTTTCAAAATATTCGCAGCCAGAGGTGTCGAAGAAGACGACAGGCGTTTCCAGCATTTCCTTCCGATCGTCTTCATTGTCTGCACGTGCATTGGGAAGATCTTTGAGAAGGTGACCTTCGACGGAGCTATGTGACGCCAATTTGGACGAATATAGTGTTTTCGACGGGAAGGCGCAGATTTGGGAATGCATTCTGAGAGGCACATATGAGTGTTGTCGAACTAATTGGATTAATGGTGTGACTGACCTGTACTGGATCGTCAGCATTCGCTTAATGCTATTCCCGTACATTTCTTCCAGGCGGTCGAAAAGCGTGGTCTCGAGAGTGATGGGTGGACGCAATTGTATTCGGCCACTCTTTGGTGGTACTATTGAAGCTGGTGGAGTGATCTCCACCTCAGAATCGCTAGAATCTGACGTATCAGATGTCGTGTCTTTCGTCTGTTCTTTCTTCGAGGGATCTTTAGGTTTTCCGTCGTTGCTTTTTCCGGGTATCGTAGAACGGAGACTGCGCTTGTGATCCTTTTTGTCATTCCCAAGGGATAATATAGTCGGCGGTAGTTGCATTGGATCTCCAGCTAGAATCAGCTTCTTGGCCTTGGTTATCGGAATCCAACAGACCTGTCAAGCAGGAAAGATTGTGAGCATGGTGTACTATGGGCGGACAAGTGAATTCATTTACGGCCTCCATTGCCTGGGTTGCTTCGTCAATAATCAAGACATCAAAATCGTGGTCCCAAAGTTGCCTCCCGCCAGCTGAGTGGCATGTAGCAAGAACAACCTGGAGGTAAGATTCGTTAAGGCTAAGAAGAATCAACGATAAAACCTACTTGAGAGTCTGAAAGAACAGATTTGACGACACCCCCTTCGCGCTGACGGTATCTGTTGGTCGTGAACATATTGACAAGTACCTACTAGCTTCTCTCCTTTGTTCGGGGGAGGAAGCGCTAGCAGGCGCTCGAGAATGTTATCGACGGACAAGTTGGAGGCTCCACAGACAAGAAGCCTGAGGGGCTTAGGATTGCAAGGGGTTATGGTAGTGAGTTGCCGAATCAGTTCGATTAGAGTGTGCGTTTTGCCAGTTCCTATCGTTTAAGAGCTTCGTTGGCGCATCAAATGTGAAATTTGGACTGAAGTACCTGGAGGACCGTGGATGCAAGCTACTTCAGGTGACTCCAGGCAGAACTTGATGGCTTCTTTCTGGCTAGGATTGAGGCTGTCGTCAAAGAATTGTATAGCTTCGACCGATTGTCTAGGTGTTCTAGGTGTCACACCCATTAGAACTTTCGTAAGATGCAGGGATTCCTCCGAAGCTTTCTCGTCCTAAGATATTGTTAGATAACAGGATTGTTTAGATGGGTACATGTGAACGACCTTGGGTAAGGTCAATCGTTTCTCCAAGCGATCCAAAGCCTTCTCCATGCTGGATTCGCATCAAAATTAACGGTGAATCAAATTTAAGAGGAGGAACCTCACCGGTCGTATGTAACACTATTCGCAAGCTTTACCAGTCGACATCTCTCGGGCAGATCGATGTCTTCGGAAGACGCGTCGGACATATCCACAGCAACTACGATCCTGGTATCGGAAACCTAAAGCAAAACAAAATTGAGATAGACCATCAAAAAGTAGTAAGAAGCGACACGCACTTTGTATACAACACCTTCTGGTTGGTCTCCTCTGGCATCCTCTTTTTCAACAGGCTTTTTCGTCTTTTTCGCAGTGCTTGAAACGTTTGGCTCTATTCGCGCTAGGTCTCCTGGCCTCAAGTAACCATCAGTTTCCGACCAGTGGACACAAATTGACCTCGACGGCTCACCGGAACGAGTGTGGGGGGAAGGTTTGGCTTGTGTGATAAGCAGCCGGTCGTTCCAATTCTACCAAGCTATTCTTGGTATAAAATCAGAATGATTGAAAAGCTCGATGTAGGGTGGACCTACGTTTTTCCACCGAGGCCGATGTTGACGCTGGCAACCCCAAGACCTCCTAGTGACAAGCCTTTTTGCTCAAGAAGTTTGGGTCCGCAATTGGTAAGGAGTAGAGAACTGCGTTCGATCTCAGCATCACGTTCTTTCTTGAGAAGAAGTCTTTGTCGGTCCAGAAATTCTGATATCTGCGATTCAGTGGCCATGGCTATGAAGGTTGGGTTAAAGATTGCAAGAGCGCCCACGCGTCATTGCAGAACACGGTCACGTGGCCTTGTTCATGTTCAGGCCTTTGCAATTGTCACTCTTTCTTCCGCGAACCTCCCTCAGAAAACGGTGAACATTGTCCTTGCTCTATGGCGTCGACATTTCTTGACCAGTACGAGACGCTAGACGTCATCGGAAATGGCTCATTTGGTATAATTCGAAAAGTCAGGCGGAAGTCTGATGGCTTGGTGTGTCCTTTTTTGTGTCCTCATAGTCTTGTCTTCATGTTCAAATGTACTCAGGTATTTGCTCGTAAAGAGCTTAATTTCGAGCGAATGAATGAACGAGATAGGAAGCAAATCGTCGCTGAAGTGTATGTTTCGTCTACAAGTCCTTATTACCTATGAAGCTAACAAAGCAAAGAAATATTTTGAAGGACCTGGGACACGACCATATTGTACGATATCACGACCGTTACGTTGATAGAGAAGCTGGAATACTCTATATCCTCATGGAATATTGCGGGGGCGGAGACTTGTCTACAGTAATCAAGCAATCCACCCGAACGAATCGACCTATACCCGAGGACAAGATTTGGAACTACTTTCTTCAAATACTCCTGGCACTAAACCATTGTCATCACCCCAACGCGCACACAAGGACTGGGAGTGGAAGTAGCGTACTCGAGAATACAGGAACCTCCAACCGGGCGCAAATTTTGCATAGAGATCTGAAACCTGATAATGGTGCGTGGAATTGAACCATCGACGACCTGCCTATGGGACTGACGCCTGTTTGTAGTCTTCCTGGATACTGCGGATAAAGTGAAGCTGGGGGACTTTGGTCTATCGAGGGCATTAACTCAGACGAATTTTGCCAACACCTATGTCGGGGTGAGTTGAACATTGAATGTTATTGCGATCCCGAAGAATCCTCAATCCCTTTCCAGACCCCTTACTACATGTCACCAGAACTCATGCAAGAAAAGGCTTACGATACGAAGTCCGATATATGGTCTCTCGGCTGCGTGATCTACGAATTATGTGCACTCAAGCCTCCGTTCCACGAAGCCAAAACGCACCAAGAATTGAGCAATTACATCAAGTACGAGGACCTCTTTCCTTTTGAAACTGTTTTGATGTTCAACGACGAGTAGAGCCGGTCGAATACCGCCATTACCAAGAGGATACTCGCAGACATTATCCAGTGTTATCAAATCCATGTTAAACCTCAATGTGCGTTTGTTTCCATACACGGACCCATTTATACTCAATCGAATCCTAGCCTGCTATGCGTCCTTCGGCAGCTCAATTACTTCAACATGAACGCATCTCTCTGACTCTGAAAGTGACCGAAGCAGAGAAAATGTAATTCCATATTCCTCCTGGTCGATGAGAATTCTCATGAACTATATCTACTAGATTAACATCTGTAAAAAGTCATCGAGCGGAGAACACTACAAGAGAGCGCGATCTCAATGCGCGGGAAGCCATGCTTCGTGAACGAGAACAACAAATCGTTGCTCTTGTGGCACAGAAGGACAGCGAAATCGCGAACTTGCAGCGGATATTGTCCGTTGTTGGGGAGCAACAGAACCAGTACTCTCAACAATACTTGGATGCAGCCATTAAGGAAGCAGTGGCGCGTCGAGAAGACGAGTTGCGGATTCTCGTCACCAAGAGGGAGAAAGAGGTGGCAGATGCTATGGCGAGGAGAGAGGAAGAGATTATGGAGGCTGTGAGAAGACGAGAAGTTGAAGTTTGCGAGGCTTGGACAGCGAGGGAGGCAGAAATCAAAAAAGAATTGGCGGATAGTGTGAGGGCTGTGGATGAACGCATAGAATGGATCCAGACGAAAGAGGAAGAGTTGAAGGAAGAAGAAGGTCGATTGGAGACAGCACAGGCTGAGTTGAACGACAAACTTGCGAAGTGGGAGGAGACCATCACTAAAGGTCGGTAAATTGTCTTTCTATTCGCAACATCTTTAATAACATCATTTAGGTCGCAAAGAGAAAATGCCTCTGGAAGAAATTAAAAACTTTTCAACTCGTCAAGGGGATGATATTTTGCATCGTCGAAAGCAAGACAACCCGACTCCGCGGCCGACTCAGAAAACTTTCCCCGCCCTTGCTACGCCAGTTCTTCGGCCGCCAAAACTAGATTCAATGCCATCCGCCATGAAGGGGGTCATGCTGACTTCAACTGGCGAGATACTTGCCACTCCCACTCCTGCAGAACTGGCTAAACTGTTCGACAATTCTCCCAAGGTTGGCCTCAACTTTGCCAAGATTTTCGATTTTGAAGACGGCGACGAGGATGGGACTGAACAAGCTGCGACTTCGACACCAAGTATTGATAGAGAAGCTAGCCCTCCTCCTAGTCCGAGCTCTAGAAAGGAAAAGGAAAAGGAAAAGGTGAGGGTGAAGGCGAAGGCGACAACGAGCACCCGACGACGAGGTGCATCATCATCGGATGCAGAATCAGCCGCTCCGTCGCCAATAATATCAAGCAGTGGTGTCAGCTCAGATGCTCCCCCGACGCGTCTGCGTCGACCTTCTATCCGATCCAAATCCAAATCCAAATCCCAAATGCAGCGATCCGCCACTTTGCCTTCTTCCGTTTCTGACCCTACAAGTTTATCAACTGCATCGACGTCACAGGCAGCCGTGAAGCCTCTTTCTCACCCTCACCTGAGCAATACCGCAACCCGTGATCGCGTGACGGTGGGGGTGAATCGACCACAGCCTGAATATGACCTTGCGGATGAAGAAAATCTACCCAGTCCTTTCTTGAAGCGAAATTTGGACCGGGGGGTTCAAAGTAGTAGTAGTAGGCCCCCAGTGCAATTGGTGCATCAAGCCGTCCCAGCCCCTCTAGCCCTCTTCTACGGCTTCCTTTCATCATTAGCCATCGCGATACACGCGGTCCTAGTCAAATCTTCTCTCCCACACGTGGGTGGGAGCAGCACCATGCTCTCATATTGGTCCAACTTTGGTTCTGCCGTCCTCCTTGGCCTACTGGCTCTTCTCAACGGAGAGGTTTTCGAGTTTTATGGCATGATTAATAGCGGTAGCTGGGATTGGTCGACTTTCTTTTGGGGAAACCTTGTCACTGGCATATTCGGCTTCCTCATCAGCATTGCCGGCATCCTCAGTGTTAAAGTTACTAGCCCCGTAACTCACATGTTCTCTAGTGTATGTCATAATGTCTCCTGTCTTTGCGCCCATCCACTAACCTTCATTGGTGAAATAGGCTGCACGATCGGGCCTCCAGGTGTTCCTTGGTGTAAAAATATTCGGGGACGTGTTCACAACGTAAGTTGTTGTGGTTTCGTTATACGTGTGATTAATAGAGAACCCCTCCTTTCCCAGCCAACGCGCTTTTTCTGTTTCGACGATTCTCACTGGAACGCTTTTGTACACGTATGTCAAGTCAAGGGAAGGCTCTTCTCCTTCTTCTTCTTCCTCCTCTTCATCACCACCAACAAAAGACATCGAGGCTCAGTCACCTCTCATTCAAGAAAAACAACAGAAATCAGATGACTAATCTCCTCACCCCAACCCAACGAGGACCGGACCATTCATTTCACATCGAGGATGATTCACATCTCATGATCACCCTCGAACGATTTTTTTAACGTACAATCCTACCAAAACCCACCCCGTCGGCATCGCTTCCCTTTTACGCAATATCTCACACTGTACATAGCAGAAGGACTCTCTCTCTTCTCTCTGGCTCTCTCTCCGTTAACTAGATCGATTACTCCAAACATCGCGCAAATTATACAGTACGAATATCCGGCCTTTTGCTACCTCAATATTAATGTTCTATAGGGCTTACTATCGTGTGTAATACCTCTTTTTTTTTTGCTTTTACGGTCATGATCATAAGTGATCAGTGGGACTTTATACTATCAGACTTGGCAGATACTTATTTACGACCCCAACGTTCGTCGTCGTCGTCGAACTGGCAGATGGCGCACTTTAAATGCTACTCGGTTTCAAGTTGAGCATGATGCGATGCGATGCGAACGACAGGCGTTGAGAGCTCATCTCAGAAGCCCATCGTCGACGGTCGTCGTCAAGTCGGGTAATTTCTTTCTAACTATGTATACGTATCTGAAATCATCAGATACATCCCTTGTTGGGTTTCGAGTCCGACAGTACTTGTCAGTTGGCTTGATTTGACCAGTCAATCAACTGTATCATACATATGATCATGATCATCGTATCTAGGCTCAAGCTCATGTCCAGCCCGAGCTCGCTCGCCCATCTTGTTCTGGCAAGTCGAGGTCATCCTTCCTGGATAATCGGAAATGTGATAGATAGTTGGTTCAGTTTGAGGTTTTACCTAACCGTTTGTACTGTCACGACGCGTTTCTCGTTAAATTTAAGGCGCTACATTCGGAGATCAGAGTTGTGCGGTTCAACTTGGCGCGCCCGTCAGTGAATGAACTAGGGATCGACAGTTTGATGTTGGTTGTCCATTTGAATTCTTTGTTGACAATGCAAGTTGAGCTGATTGATGATCAGGTTGAGCATGAATGGAAAATGGAGTGCAATGTTGAACTTTTGAAGCAGTAGCTATGATACTTGAAGCTTTGAAGTGTCTCAAGGTTGTTGAAAAGAAAAAAAAATGATAACCGCATAAGGATTATTATCGATGAAACTCAGTTGACAGGAGTTGGCTTGAGTTGTTGTTGTTGTGCCTGGCGGCAAATCGGGTTTATGTACCTTCATAGAAAATAAAAATCGGCTTGAACGGCATGTAGATATACATTTCCTCCTCCTGTCCCCTCATCGTCCTCTCTCATCCCCCAATGCATCCTCCCCTCGACCACCTCTCCTCCTCTGACCGTTCCCTCTTCTATCACTATGGCTTGGGCCCTTCTAGAACAGTGTCAACGCAAGTCGTTCATCATGCTTTCCAACATCATGCTGCTTCACAACCAACTGCCATCGCCGTCGAGCACCATTGCGCTCTTTACAACGAGTCAATAACATTCGGTGACCTCGACCGTGTTTCTGACCAGCTCGCACACATCCTTCGCGCTCTTCCAAGTCCTATTGTGCCTGGAACTCGCGTATGTATCCTCGCACGACGCTCTGTTGCCCTTGTCGCCGCTATCCTCGGCACTCTCAAAGCTGGAGCACAATACGTTCCACTCGACGCACAAACAATAACCGACGAGACCCTTCAATTCGTTATTGGGGACTCTAAACCCAGCGCTGTGCTTTCCATGGCAGAATACATCCATAGAGTGCCAACAACAACAGGCTCTGCTCCTGTTCTCAGCATCGAAGCAGAAATGGAACGAGGAGCCCTAGAACGACCTCAAGGTGGAAAAGTCCAAGATTTGAGCTCACCTGCAGATGGAGCGTATTGTATATACACATCGGGAACAACAGGTGCGGCGCCTTTTTTTCAAATACAACGACGAAAAAACATCTAGCTAAAGCCAAGAAATCATGACGTATTAGGTCGACCAAAGGGCGTTGATGTGAGGCACCGTGGCATCGCGAATGGTATGCCCCATCGCGGTTAGACTATCCGCTGCTTCTTCATACTGACATTTTCCATCCATATTTAGTTCTCTCTGGTCCGCCAGGCAACGTCGGGATGCGCCCTGGACTTCGCGTGGCGCAACTCCTCAATATAGCCTTCGACATGGGTGCTTGGGAAATTTTGGGCGCAATGTACAATGGCGCTACTCTCTGTTTACGTGGGAATTCGAAACGAGAATGGAAAGCCCTCATGCGAACTGTGAATATTGTGATTGCGACACCGAGTATTCTGGGACTCCACGATCCGGCAGAGTATCCACTTTTGAAGGGTGTAATAGTCGGAGGAGAGCCTTGTCCTCAATGTATGTCATTTCCCTTTCCAACTCAATGAAAATATAGACCTAACTTCTTCTCTGAAGCCTTGGCCGATAAATGGGCACGTCACACCAACTTCTACAACTGTTGCGGTCCCACCGAAATCTCAATCTGCAACACCGTAACCCCAGCACACATCTCCGGTTCCCCACTAGCCATCGGTTCCCCAATACCCAACACAAACGTCTACATCCTCTCCCGCGATCCCATGAACACCAGAGCAGCTCCAATCGGTAGCGTAGGTTGCATGTGGGTTGGCGGTGTCGGTGTTAGCGGGGGTTATCTCAACCTTCCAGAAAAGACACGTGAACGGTGGCGGCCAGACCCTTTTGTTGCTGGTCCTTCTTCATTGGATGATACAGCAAACCCCGAGGATTTGTGGGCGAAGAAGCCTAATGGTGAATGGGCAAGACCGATGATGTTTAATACGGGAGATTTGGGCCGATGGCGAAAGGATGGCCAATTGGAACATATGGGTCGTGCTGATGATCAGGTCAAGGTCAAAGGATTCCGCGTCGAACTAGACGGCGTCTCAATGGCCATGAGGGTACGTACATAATTCCAATCCAAATTTCTCCTTTCTATTTCGAAATTCCCGATTCACCAATATGCTGACTTGTGATTCTGTTCTGTTCTTTTCGTTTTAAAGACGCATCCACCAGTTCAAAACGCCGTTACTCTACTTATCAACAACGCTCTATGGGGTTTCGTCACACCCGGAAACGTGTCCCTAGCCGCCGTTCACGCAGCCACATCTCGATCCCAGCCCTCTTACGCAGTCCCCGCTCCAAATCATTTTATCGCATTAGATGAATTCCCGATGACGAGGAATGGAAAAGTCGATAAGAGGGAGCTGCACGCGATCGTAGAACGTGCGTCGAAGGTTGATGAAACTACTACTACTACGACGACGACGACGATGGCGATACCCGTGGCAGAGCCACCACAGATTACAGTCGTTCCATGTCAATTGCCAGCATCCCCTCCACCACCATCATCATCATCACTAGAAACCCAATTCGTCCTCGAAGAACCACTCAAAATGGTTCCAGTCAATCTCGCATGACTATATGGTAGCAAATCCTTATCCGTTCATTTTTCCACCACCACTGGCATCACCACTCTTTGCTTGTGTTCGGTCTTTCTTTTATCTGTTCTTTACTCTTTCTGAACAACTCTCCCCCACCCGCCTACCTACCTACCTATACACATGGACGAACTCTTTTTTTAAAAAATGGACTACATAATGGTCATAGAAGTAAAGAGATTCCAGAAGATCGGACTCCTTTTGGACTTTTTTTTTGTTCTTTTTTTTGTTTTGGACTTTGTGGATATATCTCTTAATCGAATCAACACTTTTCCTCCCTCCCTCCCTCCTTTCTTTTTCCTCTTCCCTTCCCTTCCATCCCCTCCCTCCTCGATCACGAACTCTCACTCACTCACTCATTTTGTCATCCTCCCTTCCGACGACGACATCTCACTCATCCCTTTCCTCTCTACCCTCTCTCTCCCTCAGTTAGATCACAATTAATCAAAACCACTTACTGTTCCAACGTCCAACAATTGTTCCGCTTCCTTCTCCTCCATCCATCCGTCCGCCGATATCACTTCCCTTAATTACCTGTCACCACTGCCTCCCCTCCCTCCTCGGGCGCTCTCGGGCGCCGTCTCTGCTGCCGTTGTTGTTGTTTCTCCTTCAAACGCATTGTACTTACATTTTCCTTTTTTTTCTCTTTTTACGGGGCTTTCTGTTGAAACTGTTTCTACTGACGTGGGGTCTTTTTTATTATCGACTTTTTGGTTCATCATTGCCATTTGTGCCAATTCCGTTCACTTGCGTCGACATGTTTCGACTGCAGGGGATGTTACTGATGGTGTGTAGCCTAGTAACTTCAAGACCTGCCCATGGCTGGCAATTCAAGCCGTCATAAATGAAGAAATACGCCCTACGGTCGCCGTCGATGGTGAACTCATTTTCTTTTGTGCCTATACTGAGTTAGATTTGACTTTTTCGATGTCGAGAACTCGAGGCAAATTGCAACAGGTCCCGAGACAACAAATGTCGTTCGATGACATCAACTCCTCGATCACCGCCGCTTGAAGGTTTGTGTATAGATGGCTGGAATGGAGATTAGGCTATAGATTACAGCAGATAGACAGACGGACTGTTGCCTTCAGATCGCCTTTTTTTTTTGGCTGCATAAGTAATCTACGATCACTTCGGGTCCTCATTTTGGGTTTTCCTTTCTTCAGGCTGGGACGGAGGTCTTGTAAGACTTATGTAGAAAGGCTTGAAATTGGTATTGACAAACTTCCCACCAAGGTGACAGTTCCCCAGTGATCATGATATGCCGAGAATATTGTGCGGCTTTGGTGCCTGTGCTTTCTGGTTATGACACTCAAGTTCACAAGTGAAATCGAGGGTTCTTATGACTCGTGGAAAACACGACCCATCAGCCTGAGCCTTGAGGCCTTGAGGTGCATTGTGCAAAATGTCAAGAATTTTACGAAGTCTGGATTTGAGAATCCTGAGATGATCTGAGTCGACTATGATTCCAATTTCATCGTCCTATTGTTACAATGGGCGCGCGTGCTAAAAGAAACCCGATATGTGTGATTTTCAAATGTTATCTTCAAACCTGATTTGCCTCGAGATTCAGACTTCGTTCCTGGAATGTCGAACAATTATCTGAGCACAAAGACGATAGATAACGTCAATACCATCACTGACCTCATCCAATGATGATGTTAGCTGCGAGGTTTTGACCTTCGGCTTGAGTATACTTGATGCTCAGCTGGCGTCCGTGAGCATTCTTGACGGAGTAAGAGGCAAGTTGTTTCTCGCGCTGCTCCTCGCGATCCTTGTGCTGGTCAGAGTAGTACTGAGGATGAATAAGGACCCCAGTCTGGTTTTGCTGAAGGTTTGAAACAATATCGCCCCAACGCTTCTGGTTATGAACTCCAAGAGCAACAATGAAAATCTCGCCATTGTCGCCGAGGAAGCGGAGGGTGCCAGAAGTGCCACTGTCGTTCATGCGAAGGACGTGACGGCCATCTACCATGGACCAAGAGCCACCGTTTCCGTATTGGTAGATGGTTTGCTCGATAATACGAAAGTGGTTGTCAGCGTTGGTCTGGAAGACGGCGACAGAGATCTGATAGCTTGGCATCCTAAAAGACTGTTAGTTGAGCCATAAGACCTTTATGACGGGAACAACAGACGAACTCGTTGTTTACTAGATTTCTAGACACAGCAAAGTAAGTATTCTAGCAAGTACCATTTCAACCAGAGGTCTATGATGTTCCTTAGAGGAAAGAAATCTACGATTGAGACACGAGAAAAGTCACTCACCATCTTTCGATTCGCGCCGGAAGAAAAGAGCGTCTTGAGCCTCTTTCAGTGACTCTTGAACGGTTCCAGGGGGCAGAAAACTATGGAATGGAATATTAAAGATACGAAGCCTTGCAAATGGAAGAGGAACATACGAGAAACGGACTGATCCATTCTCTTCAATAACCTGGCACGCAAGTAGTGGATGTCGATTGCGTAGAACAGCCCAGGCATTCACAACTCTCTCTGGTCGTAATCGATCTTTGGGCGCCCGGAAAGCGATATGTAGAAACCTGGATGTCGACAAGCGACATGGCTTTGATCACTAAGACTGATGAAAAAGAGTCTGTCTGTTGAAAACGCACATGTCGCCCACACCATCTCTAGAGGGAGGATAATAGGAGTACTCGCTGTCCCCCAAAGGGCGCTCGAAACAGTTGGACGCGTTTATCGTCCACTTATCTGGGGTCATCGTAGGTGACTGCTCAAGTTGAAGTGGTAACTGATCAGGAACTTTTCTTGATCGGGTAGTCCCACAATTATAAATTGTTACAACCAGCTACCGTACATGCATGGATATTACATAGAGTTTGATTTTCAGAGCGTCGTAGTGCGCCCTTAAATACTCGGTGGGCGCTGGGCGCTGAACCGTCCGAAAGCAAGATCAATGTGCCCTAATGCACTCACTTCCATCGTTTTCCTATGAGGCGTGTAAACCTTTCCACCAAGTTCTCTTGATTCGTTTCTCGTTGTGTTGTGTTGCCTTGTGTTGCCCGTCCGGATGGCTCGGCAGGTATTGTCGCAATTGCGCTCGGTACATCATCAGGTGGAGACTCCACTTTTGGCACGGGAGTGGGTTCGATCATTTTGGCTTCATGAATGAGAGTCTCCAGTTTTGCCTTCCAGATCAACATGGAGGAATAATTATTCAGCACGAGACAGAATGGATCCATGTTAATGTTCAGATGGAACATCAGACCGAATCTCGAGGTTTTTGCTTCAGTAATTCGATTGATGTGCTTGAGATGTATCCGGCCCTTCATTCGCAAGCGTGCACGACGTTTGAAGAGGCCGACATCGATTTCAGAGCACATAATCATTGAGGACTCGAAGAGGTAGACCGTAAATTCCCTGACTTTTTCACCTTGTATAATAGTCAAGGAGTCGGAAAGTAACAGGCGTCCGGAGTTGGGCATGTTTTTCCTGTCTTCCAGGCGATCGGTCAGATCTTTGAAGACGGACTCAAGAAGAGGTGATTCGGTGATGGTGGAGATCTGCTTCTAAGAAATATCAGATGTGGAAGAGTAACAGGAGTATATTGAATACCGAATCCATGAGCTTCTGTTGGTCAAACGAGGAAATATCGACAAGCGACTCTTCTGAAACTGACTCATGGTCACCATGGGGCGTGGTTTGTCCAGCGACGTTGGCCTCCATGATAAGATCAAGAGTTGTCGCGTCGAGTACGTCTATCGGCCTGGCAACCTTTCTCCTGAAGTGAGAAGGCAAGAGAACTTCGGTTTCGTGGTATTGATCATCTAAACCATCATCCTCAAGACCCTTCAACGCCAACTCTACTGATGGACGGTCTTCTGGATTTTGGCTCCAGCACTCCTCGATCAATGTCCAGATGGCTTCTGTTAATCCCCACTCGCGCCAAGACAGACTTTGTGGTGGCGGTCTGGCAGGCCTCGAACCTGACTTCACTCGCAACGTAATAGTAAAGTACTGGAGGTTCTTAAAAGGTACAGCTCCAGCAAAAATCTGCAGAAATCGTGAATAA
Source organism: Arthromyces matolae (assembly GCA_018855395.1). Lineage (NCBI taxonomy): Eukaryota > Fungi > Basidiomycota > Agaricomycetes > Agaricales > Lyophyllaceae > Arthromyces > Arthromyces matolae. The sequence goes on along the minus strand of JABAJW010000070.1, from coordinate 7,453 downwards.
TGTATGCCAGTGGGCCTTCGCCAGCCATGACATACCTCATAACAAACACAAGCCATTGCATATACATCGCTAGCCTTGCTGTTTTTCACCGTGGTATCACTTTCTACGTCAAATAGCTCAGGTGCTTGCCATCGATATGACCCTCCTTTGGAAGCTGCCGAAGAATGGGAAGTCCACGCGAGGATTTCTGGGTCCGAGATCGATGACAGGCCAAAATCGGCGAGCCTCGCCCGTCCACCGTTATCAATAAGAACGTTGGGCTGTGTAAGTTATCAAATTAGGTTACTTTGAGAAAGTTGGGCGAGAACAAACCCCTTTGAGATCACCGTGAATAATTCCGTTTTCATGCAGATATTGAAGGCCTCTTGCTACATCCACCGCCTTTGAAGCAGCTCATAAGGATGTATCATTCCTTAAAGAACGAGCCACGTACAAGGAGAACTCGGTCGACATTAGGATTCTTTTTGAGATATTGAGTCACATCACCAGCTTCCATCCAAGGAGCCACGAAGGATATTCGATTTTGAAAGTGGTATACTCCGTAAAATGGGAGAATATTTGGGTGAGAGAGTTGGCCCCAAATTATGACTTCGTTAGAAACACTCTAATGTCGATGAGATTTTTGAATGATGAGTTAACGAGAAAGACACGGACCCTCAAGAAGGACTCGATCTCGGTAGTTTGGTAGACACGAATTGCCTTCAAGGCGACCGGGTGCCCTTCAAATTGACCTTTGTATATGTCGGCATAACCTCCAGTGGTCAGAGGATACTGGTCTTCCTGAACAATGTTTTCCACCCTGTAGCAAACAGGATAAAGACCCGTCTTCTTGGACAAACGTTGGGTAGCCACGACAAGATTCCGCCGCACAAAGTTATCCACATGAGGCAAATCCAGCAACTTTTCAATTCAAAAAGTCAGCCATAGGATCTCAATAGATACCTCAAAAAAACAGTTATTACCCACTGGAAAGTATCCAGTACTTTCTGGACATTCGCTCCTTCACACTTCAACAAGCGCCGGTATAATCGCACGTCGCGGAATATGACACGAAGTTGGGCGACCAGCTCTTTCGTTGAGTCATCCTCTATTGGGTCGGATGGACCCAGAGTTTCCATGAACGATGCAAACGGTCGGCTGCCCTCCATCCTTAGAAGAGTTCAAGATAGAAATCAAGAGGGTGTCAACATAGCCAACATGATGCTGAGCATTTAGCGTCGGTATGATGCACACAGCAATTTCGCCCCACGGGGTACAAAGATGATAGCAGTTTGTGAGGAAAGAAGAACTGTCATGGAAATCTCCGAACAGAAGTGTGCTTAAGTGGACTCGTGTGCTTGCACACTCTAGACCTATTAGACTTGAAAAGCTCTTGTAGGATTCGGAACTACACATTAGTATCCCCATTCCTGACACACAGACTTGACTCGACATGTATTATTTGAATTGCTCACAAAAGCTGTTGAAGTTTACCAAAAAAAAATAGACGCCATTTAGATCTTCGTTCATGAAGAAAATTCGAACCACATACATCTTTCTCTTGTTGAAATTCATCTTGGTTGAAAAAACTTCTGCTGTAAGGTCAAGAAAGGACGATTTTATTTCTTGGAACGACAGATTAAAGTCGCGTCGAGAGCAAGGTAGGTTTCAAACTCCGTCATCGTGAAAATCCCAAACTACATCATATGTACCTAGTCCGATATGAGTCTCCCCAAGATCGTCATCAAAGCCCGAGGGGCTCACCCTACACCACAACCAGCCTCAGTGCCAACCGTGTCCATTCCAGGGAGCTCCTCGCGCGTCATTGCCCCGCCCCCAGCAGATACCACCGAGGACGCCGGTGGTGAAGAAGACGCGATGGATGTCGACAGCACAGCCGAAGCCCAAACTGGCGATGAGGAAGGGAACAATAGCCACGTCGGAACGCCACGCCCAAGGGGTCGTCCGCGCGGTAGAGGGAGAGGCGCCACACCTGCCACTGCTACTCCACGAGGACGTGGACGCGGTAGAGGACGAGGAAGACCACGAGGAAGGGGAGGTTTGACCATACGCCTTCCGAAACGAGGAGACGAAGAGGGAGATGGCACCGAGGGCGATGCAGAAGGAGAAGCTG
>JABAJW010000069.1:0-25906 GCA_018855395.1 Arthromyces matolae | reverse complement strand
GTCTTTGACTTTCATACCGCGCCATACAACCCACCAAGCCTACATCATGATTCCCCTTATTCCTTGTCTTGTCTCATGGTTTTGTACCCACTTAGCTGGGTATGAAAATCGTCAAAAAGAACGAAAAAGAACGAAAAAGGAAGGAGGTGGGAAGAATTTCTGGTCATCCTCAGAACTCTTGTGGCAGGCCCAAAAGCGATGTTGAATAGTTGCAAAATAACATTTTAAGGGATACAGGACACTGTATACTACGTAGTAAGCACCACTTTCTAGCCCATATCACATTTCCGACCACCATCAACCCCTCGACATCCAACCAACCGTTGACACTTCCTGCAAGGCACCGTACATGGCACTGGGCAATTGAGGATGTTGCTATTCCCTGGACAAGTTGCTTGATGACACCGACGACAACTTCGAACGGTACTACGCTTGCGAAGATCTGCGGGAATTTCTCGGCGGCGGCGTTTCATTGTAGGTCCATCGAATGAATCGGTTGATACTTGTGCTGACACGATTGGACAGGATTGAGTTATAGTAGATGTTGTATCAATAGAATTGATGAGAGATGTAGAGTCGTTTTGAAGATAACTTGAGGCGCCGGGGGCCGTAGTAGTACTATGAGAGACCCGGAGTGGCTGATCTCGTGCCCGCTTTTTGCACCTTAGGCACCACATTACGCGGTCACGTGAGACCATACCATGCCCATTATTTGTGTTGATGGCAATTGGCTTGGCAAGGTACCTTCCAACCTGTGCTTCGCACAGCACATCCGCGGTTTCTAAATATAGACCTCCAGATCTTCCTGACAGCTCCAGATCGCCTCAATATTTCCACACTATCTCCTCCGCAAGTTCCAAGTGCACAGCAGCCTTCTTGACATTGGCATCGGCGGCGGGCGCATCGCATGAGTTTGAGATATTAGCAACCTACTTCAGAATATGAGAAATAGTGAATGTGGTCTCCATTACTAGTGTGCGCGCCGTGGTTGACGTCGACATATGTAAACTCAAACATGAGAGTTCCACACATGAGAGTGCCAGTTGTAACTGTCGACATGCAAACGTGGAATGATCCGATCATCATTTCAACACGTGCGTCCCAATGACGTGTTCCAATTTCAAATAATTTTGATCACCATGCAGATGATAACATCCATTCATCCACGTCATGCCCAAGTCGAATCAACCCAGACGACAGGACCAGCCTTATACCGGCAGCAGTGGACTTGGATTTGGGCGGCATTTCACCTCCCCAATCAAACGTCGCCCTCCAAGAGTCGGAACACTCGTGGCGCCTCTGGGAAATGCGAGCAAACGTCGACGGCTCGAACGAGAACTTGAGGAGCTCCAGCTTCAAACATATACTCAATCAACATCTCACACTGATCCTATTGATCCTCAACCTGAGCTCGTATCTGAACCTGCTCCGGATCTTGGAACTCCTTTGCAATCCAGTAGTGAGCCTCTTGAAAGCACTGCTGATGATCCGTTCCAAATCTTTCCTGAGTCTGAACCCACGACACCAAAGCCCACGATACCAAAGCCTACGATACCGAAGCCCACGACACCCAAACCTCGATCCACAGCGCCTAAGCGTTCTTCTCAATCGCTCTATTTTCGGTGGGAGACCCTCCTTCCCAAGCTCGTCGAACCATTCCTCCAGTATTCCGCCTCCGTCAATGGGAAAGTTCCCAATGTACCAACGGATATTAAACCCCGCTGTTGCCAAACGACGTGTGTCACTAAGTCAGTGAACATTGTCTGTCTGTACCACACTCGTGAGATCGTGTGTTTACCTTGACCGTTTCAACTTCTGAAAACCCCACAGATTATACAAAAGTTGCCGTTCACTCATGCCAATGTCAAGAGCTGACCAGCGTTCTCGTCTCTCACGGGCTCTTTCCTACTGCACCTTCGCAACCACGAATGGCCGTGTCAGTACACCTCCTGGAGTTTTACAGCGCACTTTTTGAACGTTCATGCGACGCGGTCAACGCCATGGCATCGGCCTTGAACATCTTCTACAAGAAGCGAGGCTTTGTAATGGTCAATGCCAAGGTATGTACTGTGCAGGTTATAATATATGTATTCCATATCAACCATTTTAAAGGGGGCGGCGGTCCAGGATCCGTTTCGAAAAGGGCTTGGGTACGCTATACAATGGTACGACAACCTCCAAATTCGGATCGAGAAAATCGTGGAACGTGCAATTCTATCTGCCAGTCCTCGAAATGCATCAAACGACGGCGACTCAAGCGTTCCTGGACATGAGAAGGAATCATCCCCTCCAACTTCTAAGGAGTGTGCTCGACTTCTCCAAACTCGCTGCCCTGCATGTTTTGGCGGTATCAAATTTGGACGGCCGTTCACTGAGTATGTTTACATTGCTTCTATCTCTGTATTCTCTAAAGCTACCTAGGGGGGGTGATATACATGTATGCGTCGACGGCAACTTCAACCATCGCCACCTCAAAAGTAGTGGTGACTGTCCCCCATTTTATGAACCAGAATACATGTTGCCAAAATCCTTTGTGGATGGAGTTGGTGAACGCATTGAAAGCGTCCGCAAGAGGAAGCCCAGAGCTTGCCAGCCCGTCGTACCCAATGAAGCCATCGACGGATGTGAATCGATGCACGTCGCTGGGTCAGGCTCAAATGCGAAAACCAACATGGAGAAGTTTGACGATGGAGGAGTCATGGCGCTAGTTTGCCGTCATGATATTCCCATCTTTCTTGCGAACATCAATACTCCAGGAGAACAACAAAAGTACGCCATAGCCCTGCTTCAACATCTTTTCAGCTTGATCCCTCCGGACGCCACCGTTTCTGTCTTGTATGACGTCGGTTGCGTTGTTCATCGAAGTTGCCAGTTGGTGGGTAGCTTCGCTAACTGTTCTTCATGACGATGACTTTTTTCAGTACGATATTCTTCCCTCAGACATTTCTCCGCGTGTAGACTTTGCAACAAGCGCAATGCACGCCTACGTTCATGAGTGGGCCTGCCAGCTCGTATATAATCCACGACTCCGTGAGGGGCTAGGCCTTACAGATGGAGAGGGTGCAGAACGGCTGTGGTCGTGTCTTCGGCAATTGATAGGAATCACCAGAGTGTCTCATGTACGCACTCTTGTAAAGTCTTTTCATTCTCTTCTTACAGTTTCTCAGCGCCATCGTCGCATCTGGATGTTAGATAGGCAGGTTCGTAAGATTGGAATGGAATATCGTGATGGACTTGGCGCATGGATCAGGCGGCGGCTGAAAAAGGGAGTGGAAGGTCAGCGGGTATCCGCTCAGCGTGTCATCAAGGACTGCGGGATTTCCGTTGACGTCCTCCGAGAGCAGTGGGCTGACCAGAGGCGGGCACAACTTTCAATTCGCGCTCGTAAGTACATAACCTTTCATACCCATCCATTCCTGATTTTGACATAGATGCCCCAATGCGTCTCAAGAAGGAGCTTGACTCTGTCCTCTCCCTTCAAGGCCAAATGGACGTTTTTGACACGGCGATAGATACGTTAAAAAAGGACCTACGGAAAGATGGTGTTCCAGGGGCGTCACGCGACCTACTTGCCAGCCTCCAGAAATCGCAGGAGGATCTGAAAGAGAAAGGAGAAGCGCTATATGCTTCCCTCAACGTTCATGACACATTTCCTGAACTGAAGAACGTTGGCCTTGAGTTTGTTCGTACACTGCTCATGGCTCGAGATCTCAAAATCAACATCCGCAAACGCGCAATTGGCAGCTTTCTAGAGTGGGACAAGCTGGACCAGGCGGCAGGTGGAAAGGAGCAGAGTCTAGGTACGACTCTACCCTCTGACGCTCACACACCCTCTTATAATCCTCCATCCCGTTTAGGTACAAAACTTCATCAAGTCACTCGCGCTGCTATTTCCAAGCGCACGCCGGCATTACGGAGTGCCATTTGTAAATTCAACGGGTATTGCGAAACCCTTTCAACTTTAAACAAAGATGAATACTCAATCCCGCTTCCACAACCCCTTCCGGTCGCGTTGTCCGAACTACGTGAAAGTCCAGCGCTCATGGAAGACGTCTGGATCTCGACAACCACTGAAAAGAGACCTAGGTGGCTTGAGGAACCGAAAATTTGTGAAGGAATACGAGCTGTTTTACAGCTGGACCGCTGCCTTGAGGAGCGACGGAGGCTTGGGATTGAGGCAGACAACCTGTGCCGATGGTTTGGACAGGAGCTTCGTTCCGTTAATCTGGCACTCTTATCACCCGCCAGTATGAAGTCATATTTTTCCGTCGTTTCCTTTCTCATTGCCTTTAGATGATCAAATTTTGCTCCTCCTTCAAAGAGAACGTGATCGCCTCCTCCTCTGCAAACAGGGATGGTCTAATCCTCTGGCCTCCATTTCACGGTTTGAAGCGCATGCGGCTGCAGCTTCAGCCTTGACTACTGTCAACGCGCCGTCATCTAGTACTCTGACGTGGATCCCATCTTCCGCTTTGAACAAGTCTTCCATCACGAAGGAGGACGAGGAGGACGAGGAGGAGGAGGACGAGGAGGGAGAAGGAATATTTGAGGGTGCTGATGACCCCGTTCTGGGAGTGAGTGAAAGCGGCGGTGACAAAAAGGCTCCCGACAACCGCCATGTGCCCCTTGGTGCTGATGGCGAGGACAACAGCACCCTTCTTGACGTTCTTACTGCCAATGACGGTGATGAGGAATACGTCTCGGACGACGGACGACCAGATTCAGAGTCATTAGCAAACGTGGTTTGGGCATTGCCGGTAAATTTCCTTCATATTGATCTTTTTCTGGTCGCTGAAGCAGTGCCAGTCAAATTTCCGCCAAATGGAAGGCCATCATCTTTTGCAGCGCCTCAGTCCCACCTTTTTCGCCGTTGCTCCAGCTCATTTAGAACGAGTTCTTACTCATGGCCAGTTGCGGATTTACTTTGACTCCAAAGCCATCTCTATCATGTCCCAGCCGCGACAGCTCCTCAACGATACATGTATCAATGGCATTGCAAACCTATTGCACTGTTATTTCTCCCATCCAAATCAGCCGGAGTCCGTACATAGCTCCCGATGTGCCATTTTCTCGTCATACGATCTACCGATGATCCAGTTCAATACGTCGGAGTCCCATGTCTGGCGAAGAACCTTCAAGACGGAATATTGGACCAAAGATGCCTGGATTCTGCCTATACATCGATCGGAACCTGCACTGCACTGGGTATTGTGTTGTATTCGGCCTGCCTGCAGAGAAATTCTTCTCTTTGACAGCTTTGCTGATAGGGATTCGTGGGCGGATGACCTTGTGGTACGTCGATCTTCCACTCTAAGTCTATAAGTGGAAGAGTACGTCTTAATCACCATCCAGTCCATCTATTCCTTCGTCAAACAATTGGTAGCCAATGCCAGTCGCCACAATTATCATTTGGACGTCGTGACTGATGAAGGTTGGGTTGCCCGACCAGTTCTTGTGAGTTTCCGTAGAACTTCTAAGCATCGTTCCTAACTCTGTCTCTCAAGCTGAATGCCTGTCAGAGTAACGGGTACGATTGTGGACTTTGGGTTCTTGCCACCGTTGCCGCTCTACTCTCTGGCGCTCATTCGTCAGGACTTGTGGAGGCTGATATGCCAGCCTTTAGGTATGCATTACTGTCGCTTATTCTTATGCTACCCGTGTATCAACCGAGCAATACCTGACATCCTGTTCAATTTTTTTATCAATGAATTTTTTTTATTAATGTGCAGATGAAGTTTGGAACCCGGACTCTCGGTCCGTTTGGAACTCTCGGTTCCGTTTGGAACTCTCGGTCCCGTTTGGAACTCTCGGTCCGTTTGGAACTCTCGGTCCGTTTGGAACTCTCGGTCCGTTTGGAACCGGTCTTGGAGGAACTTCCAAAATGTTTACCCACTCCCCTGTTCCTGGTCACACGTTCAATGGATTTTCATTCCATACAAAGTATGTACAACGACACTCTTTTCCTGTGGTTGATTTCCTCTACCCTGTAAGTCGTTATCCGTGCGCTGAGCCTCACCAAAGGCACTATGGCGGTCAACGTTGGGGGCGGTCCGTGCGATGGGCCTCACCCAAAGGCACTATGGCGGACGTGCAGCCGTTTCCCTCATCTCCCTCCTCTATTCTGTTCATTTCAACATCCAATGTCTGATACCGCTCTCTTTCAGTAACACTCATGCCCACACGCTCAGGGCGTCAATTTCGAGCCTACGTCGACCACAGTCCCTACCGCCTCCAAGAACTCCATCTTCCAGAGCTACAGCAAGGCGTTCGAATTCGTCTATCTAACGACTTCGACCAGCTGATTCAATCCGCAGTGTCACACCATGACAAAGGGCACGACGACGCAGAGGGCATGACCCTATCCATTGAGGAACCGACTGCCGCTGGCGTACAGCAAAGTGTTGAGGTTCAACCTGCTCATGCGCCGTCGTCGAAACGCGGTACGCCTTTCAATTTAATCTCAAACGATATATTAACTCAACAGTATTCAAAGTGTTTGGTAGCATGAGCATTGACGAGCACCGAAGAAGGGAGTATCATGCACGCCGTCGCAAGGAAAGACGTATCAAGGAGGCGAAAATGGCCCACTACGGTAGACGCACACGGACCACGCCCGATGTCAGTTCTCGTCTTTTCAAGCAACCAATCCGTGTTCAACTCGATGCTGCTCAACTGCCACATGGTCCTGGTGCGTGGATAGGAAAACGCACCAATTCCGACCGCGTTCTATCCCCTGAGGCGCAGAGTCTCATCGACGAAGGGTTTCAGCTGGTTTGCTGGGATGGAAGGTGAGGAGCGCCACGACTTCTCAAGCCACTTGTTCCTCACTCGTTAACAGAACTCCCTGCTCCATACTCGACAACGCGGATCGCGGAATTGCCTTCCTTGCTGGTCGTCCTCAAACTCCAGATTGGGACGACGTAGTTCAACGGATGGCTACTGCCATGATCAAGGAACGACTCGACGTTGAAAGTTCGGGCTCTGTCGATCTCAAGGACTGTTACAGCCGTCGAGGGGAGTTCATGGCCATCCCTGCAGGCGTGTTGTTTGGTGGTGGAAGTCAGGTGCGTTCATCCTCTATCTACAATCACTGGTCTTACAAAGTCTACAGAAACCTGGCAATTTGAACCACTCAGCATGGCAAAAGAAGGTTCTCAAAGCAGTCATGAACGACAGGGATGTGCAGCGGGTCGCAGGCTTCCAATCTAGTCCGTAGCTCAGTGGCTGAACTTTATCTATTACTTACCTTTTCTAGGCTGTTTTGCGTCTTGCGCCCCAAAGCTATATCAATTTTATTGCGAACAGCTTTCGAAACTCTTCCAACGCCATCCCCACCTCAAGCACACATTTAAGAACAGTGTCTTTCCCGCCTGTACCTTCAACTGTGGCCCCATCACCTGCACCAACCGCCACGTTGACTTTAATAACCTTCCATTTGGCCTTTGCGCCATCACTGCTCTCGGTAATTTCAATCCCAGGCACGGCGGACACCTCATATTATACTCCTTGAAGCTCATCATTGAGTTTCCACCCGGTTCCACCGTCCTTATCCCTTCTGGAGCCATCGAGCATGGCAATATTCGCGTTGGGTTGGGTGAGTCGCGTCTGTCCTTTACCCAGTACGCGGCAGGCGGACTGTTTCGCTGGGTTGCATATGGGTTTAAGACTATTGGAGATGCGTTGGGGAACAGACGTGGTCGGCTAGCTAAGGAAGGCCGTCAGAAGTACGATTTGGCAGAGGGAGTTCGTTGGAACAATGGGATATCTCTTTTTTCCACTCCTATGTCTATTGATGCTGACCGCCAAAAGGTTTTTTCGAACGCTTCAAATACAAGCACTCCATAGCCATTATACCTCATTCAATAGTTCAATAGTTCAAATAAACAATGTTTACATTTTGAATCGTTCACACGGGTGCTTAAATAATTCAGAGTTCCAAGAAATAATGGTGCCATAAATCGTAACTAAACGGCACAACCAAAATACAGCGACAATTTGAAATACAGTAAAGATTTTAACGCTGGTGAAAACATTCAGTGAAAAGTGATACGTTGGATTGGAACCTCACTCACTCTGATACCCCCTAAGGGACTGATAGAAAAGGCACAGTGACTTATTGTAGTGCTTCCACTCGAGGCCTCCACAAGTGACCGTGAAGAATGCGTCGATCATTGGAATTACTTGCTTGCAGACCTTACACCACACAAACTGATCGTCGTGACCGTAGTCGCAGGAGTCCCCAATCGTGGAAGCCGATGCATGAAGCGAGTGGATATCCGTCGATGTTGGTCGGGGTTGGAGGGAGGCTAAGCTACCAATGGAGTGGCGTGATTGTACTGCCTCCAGATCAAGCCAAAATTGGCTGAATGATACCAGAGGTACAACAAGCGCACGTAGAACTCCGGTTTGACTTCGAAGCCCATAGATTTTCGCTGTTGGGTAGTGAGGAAAGTCAAGGAGGGCGACAATGGTGCCATGGAACGATTGGAGGTGCACGTTGTCGACAGATGGGTCCTCAATGGTTATAAAAACGCCATCGTTAATGTTCAGAGATGACATCAAGGTATGGTGTCGCGGTTGATCATGGCGGCGTTCGTCATAGATATAGGCAGGGATGGGAACATAGGTGCGACAGAGAATATCATGCTGTATACCAACGAGGCATATCGGGGTTGGAAGTTCAATGAGTTGAGTACTCTGGAAGGTCAAAGACACACTGAGTATCAACTGCTGCAGGAACGTTGGATGCTTACCTGCAAGGATGAGTTTTCCAGGCGACCAACACTATCCATTTGGTGGCAGAAATAGAGAAAAATACGGGAGAAGGTAGGGAGAGACCATCGTGCGATGAGAAGGTCGATAACGATGAGAAGGGCGAACACGCGGCATGCTCATTACGTTGGAAGAAACTGACGATTTGATGGCGCATCACTCCTTGAATAATTGTTTGAACTCCGGTGAAGTTCCTCCGTTCCATCCCGACATGGTTCCACACCCTTTGCTGTTTAACAGTTCCTCTCTCAACACGTCAACCACCTCTTCCTCTTGACCTGCTTGGCGCAAAGTTTTTTCTCTGTATTTTATTTGTGTCTTGAAGAACGTTTGCGTGCTTCTCGGATGAATCCGTCTTATCCTACTTCTTCCGCCCAGCTTCCGCCTGATGGCTTCTATCGGCGTCTTCACCGACTTCTACTTTTTCTGTGTGTGTTGGAACGTATCATACCGCCCCTACGGTCATTTGCATAGGATATATTGCTATCTCCTAACAAAGGTAGCAGTGGGAGGGCCTAGGAAGGACACAGATATGGTGGTAGTTTGTGAGCGTTCCATGGATTACTTGCATTCTCAACCTGACACAACACGATTCGCAGGCACCATAACTCGTACCTATGTCGGCATTTGTTAAACTATGTCGGCGTTTGCTACCTGCTAGTTATACTTTTTGGCTACCAATGCATTTCGTTTATTTTTTCAACGTGCGAAAAACCCCCTCAACATCTCAACCAATCCTTCAAATATAGACCTCTATAGAAGTCGCGTCTTACCCCCTGCTTGCACTGAGCGCCCTTGGACTTACCCTCTGCTTGCACCAAGCGCCCTTGGACATGGATCTGTTTTCTGGTGTGCACGACTGCTTCATCACTTGAACTCTCACTTATCGTCTTTATTTTTGATAGCTGATACTGAAAAGTCGGTGGAGAACGCACGAGGTGAGCACCATTCCCTTTCTTCTCGCTGTCGCTACTGAATCTTTACCAGCATCTCAAGGCATGATGGATGAAGAACAGATTGGAGGAGGCTACGCCCTCCGTCCCAACATCAAAACTACGCCTCTTGCCCACGTTAAAGCCACAAAACATACGGCGGGCGATTTACTGGCAGTTCAATCAATGGCCAGGAGGCGACAGGAAAATCCGGACTACGTTTCTGCCCCCGAAATATCCTCATACGCCAGTCAGTCTGCAAAAAAGCCCCCCCCTGTCACCGGATGGGAGGACGTAGAGCCTGAACGCATCCTCCAGCTTGCCAGCGACGATGTTGATCCCTTCGAAAGCGATTTGTTCAGCCCTCCAGGTTCCCCGACCCCTCGTCAGCCGTACAAGCGCTCGACCAATTCCACTGCCAGTGTGGCGCCTGACAAACTTCCCGCTGGAGCTCCTTCCACCGACGTTGGAGTTACCACCAAATTCTCTAACTCTGCCATTGAGAACTCTGCCCTCGACGTTGACCCCATGCATGACGACGCCGATGACAATGAAACTGGAACGTGGGGTTGGGACGAAGACAGCGGCACCAAAGCCCCCAAGGGGCGACGTACCAATGTAATTCGCCGGAAGATTGACGATGGCTTTGAGTCAATCCGCGAACAGTTTCGACGGATTGCGGATGAAACTGGACGTCCAGTTTCATCCCTTCACTCAGAGTTCCACAGCCGCCATAGTCTCACGACGTCTACATCCGACTGGCGAATTTACGAGTCTTACTTCAAGCATAACAGGAGACAAGAGGTCGCCAGGCATAGGGATGAAGACGGAAATCCAGTTCCAGACGCAACTGGCACGTCATCTTTATCACTTGTATCTTGAATTTGCTCATTGTGTCCTACAGCTAGTAACTGTTGGTCTACGTTCAAACTTCTTCCCAATCATCGCAAACTGCTCGCAGCTTTTCAAGAACTCCACGCCACCTCTCAGGACCAAACCTTGCGACAGCGACGTCGTACTTTTGATCAGACGTTCCACAAGTTTCGTACGGCCGTAAGTTTTATACTCCATCGTCCGACTCGACTTTGTAATGACAATTTACACCTAGATGGATCGTGCTTATCAGGACAACTTTGAGGTCTACATTTGTATGGTTGGCGGCTGCATCAATGAGGATGGCAGTCTTGCCGCCAGCCATTGCACACCTGGCCTTGTAGAGGTGACTTCTTTCGTCTATTTTTTATGAACTTCCACCTCACCAAAAAATAGCTGCCCGATCGACTTGGATTGACGTCAGAGGAGATCACCACCTATGCCAAAATTGAGGCCTAGTGAGTCATTTGTTGACCCTTCAGTACTTTTCCTCACATTCGTGCAGTCATGTGCGAGGCATCGCAGCATCCAAGGAGGTCATAGAAAATCGCAAAGCTGCCACCCGATCTGAGCGACATGAATCTCTGTCGGCGACGACAACCTCAACCGTTGCAACTGTGGATTCCGAGGACGTGAAGCAGGAAAAGCCGATGACTGCCGATACAATTCGGTCTGCATGCAAGAACGCTATCTTTGATATGTTCCGTAAGTGCTCCATTCATTCATTCCTCACCACCTCAGCTCACAATCCCCTGCAGTCGAGTTTGGTCACCCATTGAAGGGTACCAAAGGCAAAGGAAAGTCCACCGACCCAAGTTCAAACCAGATGCCGTGGTCGACACTTCCTGGCATGCTCGCTGCCATGGGAATTCAGATATGCGATTACCCGTGGGAGGTGGAGCCTCCATCAAACAACACAACGCAAGGGATCAAGTCGCTTCAAACTGCCAGTGCACGACAGTTATTGTCTGCTCTTCAAGGCCAGACTTTCTGGACGCCATATCTCAAGATTGCAGAGAAACCTGAAGGTGAGCTCCAGTATGCTTCCTCAATAACGATCTCTATTCCTCACCTTAATCATTTTCAGACTTGCGCTCAAATAAAACACCCGTCATTCTCTCTGTCGGCCCACCTCCAGAATCACATGATACGTTTGGTCACGTCGTCTTTGGAAATGCCACATGGGTCAAAAATTCTAAAGAGCACGGCCTTCCTCGCCGTTCCGCTGGCACTACCACAGTGAAGGGTAGAGCCAAACCTGGCAATAAAAAAACCCAATCACTGTCTCATCAGCGTCCTCTTCCCCTGGAACTCCAGCTTCCATTCCCCCCTCATCGCCTCCTCCAAAACGCCCATCAAAGGGCAAACGCACTCGATTTGCCTCAAAGGTCAGGAAGGGTAGGAAGAGCGAGAGCCAGGAGAGCGAGGATGACTACGAAGAGGAGTCTGATGAGGATGACGACAAAAACATCACCGTCATGAAGGCTCCTAAACGTCGTTACGTCGATAGCATAAGCAGTGGCGATGACACGGTTGAGAACCCCTCCGACGCCGTAGGCACAGGGACAAGGACGTCAAAGAGGCAGTCGGGGATGGGATCTCAGCAAAAGGTGGTGGATGTGGTTGCAAAGGGAAAGCGGATTGCTGAAGCAACGGTTCAGAGGACGGTCAAGGCCACGACTTCAACAAAGCCGCAGACGAAACCCCGACTTGTTCAGCCTGTGGTCGAGTTGCAGCCGCCCCGTCAAGGCGCATCCACCCACCACGTAGCCCACTCACCCCCCATCACTGCTATCAGGATCTCTGACGGCTCAACGCCCATCATTCAGCACCCTACTGCCCCCACAGCTCTATCCAATGACACCGTTACCCCCTCCAATGATGGCATTACCTCTATCGGCCTTCCCAGTTCCAACGTCGCCACTATTTCCAGTTCCACAGTTGGGACTGCTATCCCCAATGTTGAGACTACCGCCGGCATTTCAAGCTCCAACGTCACCACCACCGTTGAGACCACTGTCGCCAACGCCACCAACATTCCTGATGCCAACGTTAGCACCACCGTGTCCAAGATTGATGTGACCCCCACCACCGACCCTGATGTTGGGAAAATCATACCTGACTATACACGTACTCTCGGTCTCAACGTCGTCGCCACCTCCAACACCAATCCCAGCTCTGACGCAGGCGCCGCAGTCTTCAACACCGCTAACGTCTCAACCGCTAGCCCTGACGTTGGGAACGTCACTCCCAGCTTCAACGTTGGGAACACTTCCACCACCATCCCCAACTCTGACGTCGCAACCACTCCCACCTCAATTCCCAGCTCCAACGTTGGCACCGTCACCTCCAACGCCTCAGCCACCTCCCCCACCGCCAACAACGCTGCAATCTCCACAGTCACCACCACTCTTGCCAGTTCCAACGTTGGCACTGCCGTCTCTAACGTCGCCGCCGCCTCCACTGCTATTTCTGACGTCACGTCAACCTCTAACGTTCACACTGCTCTCGTTGTCGGCGCCGCGATCCCCAACGTTGGCGTCTCCACCACTTCTAACTTCGCCAGAATTGCCATTCCGTCCGACGATCGTGACGCACCTGTCACTGGGAAACGCTGTGCGAGCCCTCTAGGCTCTGAACCGCCTTCAAAACGCCTTAGGGAGCATGATGCAAATGGAGACAGTGGGACTCAATCTGGTGAACGGCAACCACAGCCATCTGGTTTGACCGTAGGAACGTCTCCAGCGCTATCTACAGTGCCAGTACCCCACATCAAGCTTGAAGCACTTGAAGTCGGTGCTGCACAGCCTTTTGCCCCACACACCATGTGGTATGGCCCTCCCTCTGTTCCCTTAAGCACACGGCCCAGCCCTGTTCCAGAAGGTGGACCCGGTTCGCAACCTGTCCCCTGGCGCTCATATCCACCCACCTCCCACGGCCCCCACCTACAGCCCAGCCCGGCACCCGACACTGCTATGGACGGTGTAAACTTGCCAGCAAATCCCCACCCTCTGCCGCACTATCTCTGGTTACCCCCACCGGCACAAACGGTCAGGCCCAGCGCAGCGCCTGAAGTCGCAAGTTTGAACCCAAATCCCAACGTTCAACCGCCCTCCATGGCCCAAAATCCCAACGTTCAGCCACCCTCCATGGCCCCAAGTCAGGGTTGGGATCCAAACGCCTACCATCATGGATACTATGCACCCCCTCCCGGCTCTTCGTATCCATATATGGCCCATCCATCCATGCAGGATAACCGCCAGCCGCCCACCGCATACAACCCGTACTACCCACCACCCAATTTGTACGGCATGTATGGTCCCGCATATCCTGCCCCCAACCATCTCCCTCCCGCCGCCTATGGTGAAGCCGCTCAAAGATATCATCACCATGCGGCACCCTGGAGTGGAGGTGAACCGCAAGGAACTCAACATGGAACTCATCCCTTGAGTTCCACTCCTAACCAAGACTGAGTGGTGAGGACGGGATTCATTTTGGACCTTTACATATCTTGCAGTGCTTTTTGAACCATTGATGTTTTTGAACCCAGTGTACCGTACAGACCTCCAAATAATACATCGTTTTGACACCGCTTACATTCTAACCTTTAAGTCTGGAACCTCTGGAACTCCAAGATAATAGAGTTTTGGAACTGTCGTTACCTCCCCAGATCTACCTCGAAAAACACCCAAGTTCTGGTGCACTTCCTTCCAGCGACTCTACCTCCGCCAACTCGTTCAACCCAAGATAGGCAGAAGTCACCTCAGATTTCCTCCCGATCCCTTTCCAAAAAGGGATTTGGGTGAGACGGTTACAACCTCCAACCCCTTCCTAGGCATATTATCACTTACAAAAATAATGGCATGGTACGGTTCACGTGACCGCAAAATGTGATGCCAGCCGTGGCTTTTTGGATTTGACATGGGAACAAGTTTCCGAGTATAAGTCTTGTTGAGTATGCAAGGAACGCGAGATAGGAAGCTCTACTGTTAACGACGGCGGTGCGGGGTGGTCATTGTCAATCACGGCTTGCGTTGGCTGCATGTTGGCGCATGGGTCAGGTTGAGTGATGAAATCTGGAAAGGGTATGGTTTTTGCGGCAAAAACGGATCGTGTCTGTGAAATCAAGTCCATCCCATCTGCAATCAACTCTTGAGAGGCTCGAATGTTGCTAGCTTTCTCCCAGGCCTTTGCGTAGGCAGCCAAGACCTCGCCTGTTATATAAAATCGGTCCTTGCCATTTGCAGTCTGGTTCCATTCGTGAGCAAATGAAGTGAAGTCAACCTTACTCTTGCCATTCTCAGCAGCAAGAGTAGCAAAGTGGCGAATGCGCGAGAAGAAGTACTGGCGAGCTGTGAGAGTGGTTGGAGGTAATACAGGTAAGGCAAGTCCTTGTCGCTTCCTCAGCCAGTCATTGTTGGAGTTGCGCTTGAATTTGAATTTTTCGGCTGTTTGTTCATTGTAAGGCTCCATTCCAAGTTGCATGCGCAACGCATCTTGTTTACAGTCATCAACAATGATAGACAAAAATTGGAAAATGTAAATACCTGGAAATGGACAAACACCAAATTGTTCCGCTGACTGCTCGTAGAGATCACCATTTAACCAGTCGCTATATGAGCGTGCACCATCGATGACATCGGAAAGGTATGTCAAGAGAAATGATGATCTGTTGATGAGTTCAAGATCATGATGATAATCCCAATTGACGCCAAAATGATGTTTAGCAAACGCCTAATGGCAATGCAGTCGTGAGTTGTTGTAGTAGTGCAGAAAACGTGATTAGTACCTGCAAGTTATAGTCTGTGCGATGGTCGGACAGCGTGTTTACAGTGTGTCGTGGACCTGCTATTGTCAGTAATCCCTCAGAGTCAATATTTATCCGCATTAACGTTATAGAGATACTTACCACTGAATGCTCCAAACTTTCGGTATATGTCACCGTGTGGCCCTCCTTCTATGTTGTTTGTACCTCGTAAGCTCATGAACTTTTGGAGGCCATATTTATCTCGTCCGGATTTTTCATACACTGTGACCCCTTCGACATCAGAAAGATATCCTTGTCTGGCCAGTTCCAAGACTGCTTCTGCCTTCTGCCATGCAATTTTGTTGAAGAGGGGCTTTTGAGTCTTTGAATCCAGAGCATGACCAAATACGTTGAAGACATGACGTAGCGCAGGGACAAGAACACTAGGAGGAGGAATATATCGAGGGCATCGTTCACATATCCACCGCGGATTTCGAGCAAGCATATCATCAAATGAGCACTTTAGTACTCTTTGACAGGTCCGGTCCACGATTTCACGGATTTGCGGATCCCATATCAATATATGATCTCGGAGTGCACGAAGAAAGGCTGGTCGCATCCCGTGGTTGATTGATAGTGGAAACATATGCATCACATGAAATATATCTTTTTTGAGGCGTTTTGTGATCTCCCCAGCATCAGGTGGCGCCATGACAAGTTCTTGGAGCGTGTTGACAATGTCGTCAACTGCAACAACTCCCGAAGACAATGTCGTTGCTCGTTGCTTCCCTTTATAAGACTTAATATATGGTAAATGGGTAAATGAACAAAATGCCACATACCTTTTGAGGTTGGCATAGTTCCATTTACTGTAGATGCTGCCTCAAGCATTTCTACGAAAGCCTCTTGGTCACCGGGGTCCTGACCTTGACCATCATGATCATCACTTGATAGTGCGGCATCAGAGTCTGAATCCGAGTCAGATCGAATGTCGGGCGTGACGTTTATTTGAGGTGCAAGTGGTACATCATTTATGCACCGCTGGGGCTCAGTAGTATCTGACGACAATTCTGACTGGACCTGAGAAATTATGAGCTCAAAAAGCTTTCCTACTGGACTCGAGGTTGAAACAATTACCGAATGCTCTTGGTCATGATCAATACTTTGAGCAAAGTCAAGTAAATCCACCGGAATGACCACTTGAAAGATGTCAGTGCCAGAAGATTGTGAGGCAGCTTGTAGCTGTCCAAGAGTTAGAGCACCAGATTTTGTATTTGTTGTATTTGGCCCAGAGCCAACGTGAAGTATCATAGCCGCAGAAGAATTGAGCATTGAAGTGACGTCAATGACCAGTCGGCTTCTAGTGGAAGTCTTGACGCGTACTCTGCCTAACGACAAAGGCTGAACAGAGGCAATTATTCCATGTGCTACGATCTCTCCACCCTCTTGTGCTCTTATAGAAACTCGGGTGCCACCTGGTGTATCAAAATTGACGCGGTCGAGAGGTTTCATGTGATTTGCCTTCTCGAAGGTGAGGCGTGAAGCAAAGACATCAAGAGCAGCGTAACTGAGATGCTCCTGGCTCAGCACGTGAAGCTCCCATTCCTCACTTCTCCGGATGTTGTCATCTTTAACCAACCTCTGCCCATGAAGCTTTTCAACAAGTTTGGCTAATGATGCTGGGTCCTTGCGGCCGATGAGTCCCCGATCAATGCAGAACTTCTTTAGATCAATTGTATTAAAGTTGACCTGCTGAGAAAGCTGAGGAAATTGCTTTTTGAGTCGAGAAAGGTCGCCATCAACTGATACACCAATCTTAAAGACACGATCAGAGATCAGGATACGCAGTAGAGTAGGAGGTAGCGTTCCAAAGCGATGGATCTGGAATATTTTCTTCAACATGGAGTCTTAATTGGATGAAGTCATACAAAAAACGTACAGGTATGATAAAGATGTGGTCTGGGTCCGAATGCGGAGCAAGTTGGAGGATTGAAACACCAACACGGCGCGAAACATTCCATTCAGCATCAAGGCTGATGCACAAGTAGGCATCGGGATCTATATCAAGTGGTGTCATCAATGGCGAAAGGATTTTTTCGCAGAGATCAATATTGGGAAGAAATGACACGTCAACTCCAGCTGGCAAGACTAGTTCCTCAAGATCTCCAGAGACCCGTGTAGGACTGAGATCCTTCGCCAGAGAAGGGAATGCCGTACATAGAAGCTTGGTATCCTTCACAGGGTCATCGGTATATGCTACAGGTGGTGGTGAATGTCCATATCTCTTGGCAGATTCAGCTACACCCATCAGCGGGCCGATGCGTTCTTCATGTGCTTTTGTAAGTGTTAGAACCTGTGTCCGTATATATCTAGAGGTCATGCATGTCCAAAGTGCATTGAAAATAGGTATTCCGTCGCATTTTGCCATATGCTTGTTGACCTAGAAAAGCGCAAAATTAGCCTGGGCCAAAACTCTTTAGGTTCTAAATTGCCTTATGAGAGTCATCAATCGCAATCTGGTCCAAGGGTAGACAAGATGTGTGCTGTGTTGCATCGTGTTCACAGCTCTCAATCGCTTTGTTCATCATGTCGCCAAGATAATGTTTCGAGGGAACAAATCCAGCATACATCTCTTGATCAGAAAAATCCCCAAAGGGCGGAAATCGATAGCCAAAGTGTGTGTGTAGATTCAATTGAATGTCGTGTCCATTCAACTGTTCTCCACGTTCAATTTCAAAGGCTGATTCTAGATACTGAAGCTGTCGTTTATTGAAACGCAGAGTATGCATCTCAACAAGTAGCGAGCGAACGCCTGCTGGTCCCATTTTATGCTGATTTCCTACACGCAATTGATTGATGACATTGTGAGAAACACCGCCGTTATGAGATAGGATTGCTGGAAAGGCAAGGCGCAGATAGCGCGGAAGTGAATCCCTCAGACGATGGCTCCATCCATGAAACATCTTTTGGCAGCCTTTTCTACAGTAATATGCCCATGCCACAATATAAAAATTGTCCTCCATATCAGTGATGCGTCGTGGAGTAAGAGCACCGTTTTTCTCTAGCGGTTTTCCGCATAAGGGACACCGCAACTCCTGGACAAGGAAATGTGGTAGCCAAAGAAATACACGTGGTCGATAATATAGAACAGGATTAAAGTGACGATGTGCGAGCAGAACGGCAGGCTCAGGTGGGTGAATCCAGAATGACGGGGACACTTCTTGATGTTGGGAGAAGATCTTTGGCTGCAGAAGTCGATTGCCGTCCTTTGCATGTATAAGCGGGCTGATTGTTTCTCCAAAGTAACGATACAGCCATTCGGGCATTTTCCTGGGTTTTTTGAACCATGCTTGTAATAATATCAGCATCGAGTAAAAAGAGGGAAGTCAAAAGTGTACCTTTTGTCGGGGGTGCACACAGTTTGTCAGGCTTTGGTGGAGAAAAGTCTGCCTCGTTTTCGGAGTCCATAGAATCACTGCTATCACTATCATTATCCTCACTCCCTGACTCCTCGTTTACAACACAAGATCGAGCAGTAAAAAATGGGCCTGACGTTGACCCAGATCAGTCAAAGTAGGGTGATAGATCAAAGGATTATTCACGGTATTGGGAGCGTTTCACAGTTTCACGAAACATCGAAAGGGTAGGTTTTGATGGGCCCGAGCTTGTAGAGTCACTGGTTGCGGCTATTGATGGAGATGGGGGTTGCGTCGGAGCCGTCGCTTCATTGCCTGGAATCGAAGCTCCCGGGGAAGAGATTTGGGCGTTGACTATGTTACCATTGAGACAATTCAGGCTTTCTGGTCCCGTAACCAACTTCTCAGCCAAATTCCGGGTACAAAGTCTGATCTACTCACCAAGTTCCCTTGTCTCAATTTGGAATATCTCTTCTAAAGCCTCTGCTGAGAATTCCTCACCATCAAAGCCATATTCGTCGTCAGCATCAGATTCTATACCAAACGGGTCAGGATTGTCAGTTTGACAGCAAGTGTGTACGACATCATCTGGATTCACATACCATAAACATTTTTTTCCGAGACTTGATTGCTGGTGATGTTTTTTAGGGATTTTGACGCGTTGAGCTTGGGCTTCTTGGGTCGGCCACGAGGAGGTGCATTGGCAGGGCGAGGGCCATCTTTGGATCCTTTTGGACGCGCCATTTGAGGTGAAAATTGTTCTGAGCTTGATACGGAATATGGAAGATATTTAGAGAAGAGGGAGCAGGCCAAGATCAAGTTGTGCGCATGCAGATACGACGAGGAAATGAATTGATATTGGTAGACGAACAACCACCACCAATCACGAATATCACACGGTGTTATCTGCCATGTTATCTGCCAGGACACGAATGAATAATTTCTCGGCCTACCACACGCGAATAATCACTCGTAAAAAATTTAGGCCATACTTATGGCTTATCTCTCTAGCTGTATGCTCGCAAAAAGGCTTTAATTCAACATGAAATGAGGGTACAGTACTCAGTAGACCTTTTGAGAGAGGTCACGGCGTTTGCCGGGCAGATAACTGGCAGATAACAACCCAGCAAAGCGGTGTCTCAACCTGTCTCATTGCCTTTATAAATTTAGCTGTGCAAATGTGTGTTTTTATAAACGTGGACATAACAAGACTTTTTCGGGATACAAAGACGTCATTTGGGTATATGTAACTCCAATTGGATGGCACGGTTTTGGACTCACTTTACTGGGTCCCAAAAGGGGTAATCAACGCAAAAAGAACGAAAAAGAACGAAAAAAGAGAGAGATTATGGAAATATTGCCAGGATGAGCACCGAGACTATATCATTGTATTGAAGTATAAGATATTACACAAAATCACATTTTCGCCCATTATCTACGCCGTGGCATCCAACCAATCTCTTGCACTTCTTACACGCAACCGTGCATGCGACAGGACAGTTCAGAACATTATTATTTCCCGGGCAAGTTGCCTCATGGCAGCGACGGCAACTCCGAATGGTAGCGCGCTTGCGTTCCTCCACAGGAATCTCGCGACGACGGCGTTTGGCAGGCCGTTGATCAGAGTCCACTGATGACGTGCGGGATATGGAATCTACTACGCAATGTGGTTCAATTGGCGGTGGCGCGGGTGCTGTCACGGTGTTCAATGAAAGGGATGTGGTAGATGGATAAATTGTCATGGTTGATAAGGTGTGATGTTCAGCCTGAGGGGGCGGCAGTCTTGCGCGTGACAGAGGAAGTTCTACTGAAAGTGATTGAGGAGGTGGGCTGTCGAATTCTATCACGGCCTGACTCGGGGCTAGGTTAGATGA
This sequence comes from Arthromyces matolae, assembly GCA_018855395.1. Classification (NCBI taxonomy): domain Eukaryota; kingdom Fungi; phylum Basidiomycota; class Agaricomycetes; order Agaricales; family Lyophyllaceae; genus Arthromyces; species Arthromyces matolae. Next base: position 5,292 of record JABAJW010000069.1, on the reverse strand, counting down.
CATGCTTGTGTTTGTGAGGAAGGAGGGAAATGGAAAATCTGGGGCAGAAAATGTGGACCGAGTTTCTGCAATGAGATCCATTCCATCGGAAATGAGTTCTTCAGATGCGCGTACGTTTGAAATCTTCTCCCATGATTTGGCATAGGCACCAAGAACGTCAGCAGTGATGTAGAAACGATCCTTTCCATCCGCGGATTGATTCCATTCTCGCGCAAATAGTTCGAAGTCAATCCTGCTTTTTCCGTTGTCACAGGCAAGCACAGCAAAGTCACGAATTTTAGAGAAAAAGTAGCGGCGAGCAGCAGGTGTTGTTGGAGGAAGAGCAGGTAAGGCAAGTCCTTGCCTTCGTCTCAGCCAGTCATCGTTTGAATTCGTCTTTATGCCTCGAAATTTTTCAGCAGTATGCTCATTGTATGGCTCCATACCAAGACGAACACGAAGAGCTTCTAAACTGATGTGAAAAGGATGTTAGGAATGATACACTGGCGCTAACAGACCTGGGAAAAGGCATACACCAAACTGCTCCTGGGATTTCTCGTAAAGATCTCCATTTATCCAGTCACAGTATGACATGGCTCCATCCACTTCATCTGAAAGGTAGTTCAAAAGGAAGGATACCCGGTTTATAAGCCCAATATCATGATGGTAAACCCAATCAACACCAAATTCGTGTGCCGCATATGCCTAAACAACAATTGTATCATTGCAGCTTGCACATAAACCTTTGCCAATGTGACTTGCCTGCAAGTTATAGTGCGTGCGATGGTCAGATAGTGTATTCACAGTGTGTCGAGGGCCAGCTTTGATACAGAGTCAATAAAAAGCCAGGTGTTAAGTAAAATCTCGCACCGTGCAGTGCCCCAAATTTACGGTAAATGTCACTGTGAGGTCCACCTTCAACATTATTTGTACCGCGGAGACTTCTAAATGTCTCGAGCCCATAGTTATCTATACCAGACTTTTCATACATTGGGATATCATCGAGATCGGAAAGATATCCCTGTCGTGCCAGGTCTAAAACGGCCTCTGCCTTCTTGCGAGCAGTGTGATTAAATAGAGGCAACTGTGTTTTTGAATCAAGGGCATTTCCAAACGTGTCAAAGACATGTTTGATTGCCGGAACTAGAACACTTGGAGATGGAATGTGTCGAGGAGTTCGCTCACAGATAAATCGTGGGTTGCGTACAAGCATATCGTCAAAAGAGCACTTGAAAACACGCTGACATGTCCGATCAACGGAAGCACGGATTTCAGGATCCCAACGCATCATGTGGTCCCGGAGGGCGCGAAGGAAGGCAGGGCGTACCCCATGGTTGACCGAGGTGGGAATCATATGAAACGCATGAAAGATATCTTTCTTGATGCGTGTCATTACCTCCCCCACATCAGGTGGTTTTTCAATAAGTTTTTGAAGAGTGCTAGCAATGTCGTTGACAGCAACGACCTCTGAAGCTAACGTTGTTGCACGCCTTTTTCCTAAACTTTGCATCAGTTATCATGAAAAACACAAAATTTGACCAAACGTACCTTTTCTTTCGGATGCAGATGACTTGTCCTCGACAGCAGAACAGGCTTCAAGCATTTTCAATGACACCAGTACATCATCTTCCTCCTCAGGAGGCTCGGCTACAACGTCCTCATTGTCACTATCGAGCTCTTTCTGATCCTGCAAACTGGTTGATTGTACGGAATGTGATGAACTTGATGGAGCACTAATGGGTTCAGAAGTAACCGTTTTGTTTTGCTTGTTGTTGTTGTGAGTGTCGAAGTCAAGAAGAGAAACAGGTACAACAACTTTGAAGGTCGAGGATTCTGACGAGGCGGCTTGTAGCTGACCAAGAGTGAGGGCCCCTGCCTTAGTTCGGGTCGATCCCTCACCACGAATGAGATGAAGGATAGCAGCCGCGGATGGATTGAGAAGAATGTCGACATCAATAACAAGACGATGGTTTTTTCGAGTTTTGACACGGACATGGTTGAATGTTGAAGGCTGGTCAAACGCAACACTTCCGTATGCTACAACGGCGCCTCCCTCTTGAACTAGAAGTGTAACGCGAGTCCCACCAGGAGTCTCTGAATTGACTCTCAATGCAGGCTTCACAGCACTTGCCGCTTCAAAAATAAGACGTGATGTAAAGACATCAAGTGCCGCATAAGTACGATGCTCAGCACTCAAGATTTTTGCCTCCCACTCCTCACACCTTCGAATGGTGTCGTCCTTCGTGATATACATCCCAATGGCTTTCTCTGTGAGCTGTTCAAGGGAGCCTGAATCTTTGCGAGATATTATACCTCGGTCGATACAGAACTCCTTTAGATCAATGATATTGAAATTGACCTGTTGTGATAGTTGCGTAAACTGTTTCTTCAACCGCGTGAGGTCGGCTTGGACAGAGACACCAATTTTGAAAACACGGTTTGATATCAGTAACCGTAGAAGCGATGGAGGCAGATTTGAAAATTTATGAACCTAGTTTCTCATCAACGACATATCATCTTCAAAGTAAGGTCCGACATACTGGAATGATGTATATATTTTTTGGGTCCGAATGTGAAGCAATTTGAATGATCGAGACACCAAGACGGCGGGACATGTTCCACTCCGCATCAAAACTGATGCAGAGAGAGGCATCATCATCAAGGTCAAGAGGAAGCATAAGACACGACAAGGACTTTTCGCAGAGATCAGCGTTAGAAAGAATAGTGACTTGTACATCTTCCGGTAATGTCAGTGCTTTTAATCCAGATGCCGCGGCACGCGGAGTGAGGTTTTCAGCCAGAGACGGAAACGCGCTGTATATAAGTTTCTTATCCTGCATATGCTATCAGGTGAATTCAAAGAAAAATGATACTGACAAACCTTTACAGGATCGTCCGAAAATACAACTGGAGGAGGAGAATGACCATATCTTTTGGCTGATTGAGCAATTTCGGTAAGTGGCCCAATTCGCTCGTCATGTGCCTTGGTAAGTGTCAAGACTTGACCCCGTATGTATCTTGAGGTCATGCACGTCCAGAGTGCATTAAACACGGGGACTCCATCATACTTTGCCATGTGTTTATTGACCTAATTATGGCATGAGTAATATTTCAGAACGAAACCTCAAAGTGAACAAACTTTATGGGAATCATCAATCGCAAGCTGGTCAAGTGGAAGACATGATGTATGTTGTACCGCATCTTGTTCTTGGCTTTCAATAACGTGATTGAGTACGTTACACAAGTAGGACTTGCTTGGCACAAATCCTGCAAATTTGTCCTTATCCCAAAAGTCCCCAAATGAGGTGAGCTCATGGCCAAAATGCGAATGTAAACTCGATTGTTCATAACGGGCATCACTTTGCTGCCCTCGCTCAAGTTCAAACACAGCCTCGAGATACTGTGCTTGCATGTTACTAAAACGTAGTGTATGCAGCTCAATGAGTAGGGACCGAACACCAGCAGGGCCCATTTTATGCTGGTTGCACATTCGGAGCTGGGTTACAACCCGATTAGAAAGACCGCCATTATGTGAGAGGACGGCTGGGAATGCAAGACGCAGAAAGCGAGGAAGGGAGTCTATCAACCGACGACTCCAACCGTGATACATAGTCTGACATCCTTTTCGACAGTAGTAAGCCCACGAAACGATATAAAAATTGTCCTCCAAGTCAGTTACACGGCGCGGAGTAAGAGCCCCATTTTTTTCGAGGAGTATGTGACATTTTGGGCATTTTAACTCGTCAACGAAAAAATGAGGAAGCCATAAGAAGATGCGAGGTCGATAAAACAAGGTGGGATCAAATCGATGTCGAGAAAGGAGAAAGGTGGGCTCGGAGGGTCGCACCCAGAAGCTGGAGGCTCGGGAGACATCAGAATATGTAGAGGGTGGTGCGAGTCTCGCTCCATCCTTGGCAAAGATCAAGGGACCAATGGTATTGATAAAGTAGCTGTATAGCCATTCAGGCATTCGTTTAGGTCTTTTGAACCAAGCTAGCCAGCTAATTAAGCACAAGCGTATCTTCAAAAGTGATTGAAAACATACCCTTGATAGTAGGTGCCAGTTTGTTTGTGCTTGCCGGTCCTGGTGACTTCGAAGGGACAAAGTCGTCATCGTTTTGAGATTCCATTCCATCCGACTCATCACTGCTCTCCGCTTCAAATGTATTTGGTTGGCGAGGAGTAAAAAAGGGCCCTAAAAACATTACATTCAATATTCAGGAAATGGGTATGATGCCGTTGCTTATAAACTCACGTCGCTGAGAATGAACTGCTGCTTCACGAAGTGATGAGAGCACGTCTTTTGAGTTGACTTGGGGTGCGGAAGGCGATTGAGAAGTTGAAGTCGGGTTTGATGGAGTACCACTGCAAGACTCTGACGTTGGCGCTGGATGTTGATCTGATGTCAAGCCTGCGTTGGTTGGGATCTGAAGACCTGGTTTTTTGGTGACATTTGTGCCTAATTGAGATGTTTCCAATGGAGCAATGTCGGCATGTAAGATGGTGTTGGGGTTACGGCAAGTGACGTTGACTGAACCCATGAGCCGCATATTTGGGTCAAGATTGCTAAACTACTCACTAGACGCGTCTGTCTCAATCCGTAGCATCTCATCCAGCCCTTCTTCTGTAAACTCAAAGTCAAAGCCATACTCGTCGTCCGCATCACAGTCTGATGACATTTGCGCGAGCTATCAGAACAGAAAACCAAATTTTAAGAGTGTTTACTCACCAATAGTTTCCGTGGATGTCTCTATTCTTTCTTGGGGTGGAGAAATCGATTTGGACGCGTCTTTGGGGTGTTTCCTTGGTCGACCACGTGGAGGAGCATTGGCAGGTCGTGGGCCGTCTTTTGAACCTTTTGGCCGAGGCATTAGCTGGAAGACACGTGAATTTGAGTTTTTGGAACAAGTGCGATGGTGATGGGGTGAGCGTTGAAGTTGACGCGATTTTAGAGAGAGAGGGGTCGGCGTTGGCTGATAACATCCGATCCGATGTTATCAGCCAACACTGAATCCACACACATTTTCTTGAATTCTGACCGTTTCAGCTTCTCTAAAAAAATTGTAGATATTACTAGCAGATATATTAGGTATTTTACGCCTCAAGAATACTCTCAGATCTCTGTGTTTCTGTGTCTGTAGCAACATTCCCCATTGCGAGATGTTATCAGCCATGTTATTAGCCACGGACGGAGTTTGCCGTGGCTAATAACACCCAGCAAAGTGAGTCATAAACCGATGGCACTGCCCTCCTTTTGTTTGTGTTTTTTTGTTGGCGTAACATATATAAGCTGGACTTCAATATCGAAACCTG
>JABAJW010000068.1:10120-26290 GCA_018855395.1 Arthromyces matolae | reverse complement strand
CATGAAACCCAGTCAATCGTCATTCAGTCCAACTTTGGATGCATCCCACCAATTTCCAAGTCCGAGTGAGCAAGCAAACTTTTTTTTAGATGAGAGCAGACTGACAGCATGGGCGTCTTCTAGCGCAACACGTTGGTACATCGTGGGTCCGACATACATCTTCTGACGAAACTCGCATAGGTCTTGGTAACGCATGGGCTGGCATGTTGGCATTTGACATTCTTATCTTTGCGATGACCCTAAACAAGTCATGGCGGCGAATCGAACGAGGGACGACGTCTTTATTTCTTATTTTGCTTCGAGACGGTATTTTTTCTCATCTTTGCCATTTGCGTCCATTTCATATGCCAACGATAGGCGCTATTTACTTTGGGTGAGATTTGCTCATCAAATCTATCCTGAAAAATGGGGATTATAATCAATGATCTGCTGCAGAATTATGGCATTTGTTGGCCTTTTGAACATCATAACGTTTCATGTACGTGTTGGTTCGCAATGTTTCCGAGTTCTCCTGAGGCCCAGCTTTTTAGGTATTGCCTGTGAGCTCTAATGCTGCATCCGAAGTTGACAGACCTGAACCCTGGTGTATATACAGGAATATCAACGAGGCTGTATCACTACGTTTGCAAATGTGTTGGTCATTCATTCCATGGTTAAAACACTCCTCATCTCCTCCCCTAGACTCTCGAGTACCATGATTTCCCGCTTCATGCTCAATTTGCGCAACCCAAAATTCAGTGGACAGTCCGAAACTCGGTTACCCCAGACGCAATCGTCGTTTCCGGTGCTTTCTACCGTCGTTGAATCTTACATTGTATCAGACGCGACGACATCAACAGACCGGTCAGCCTATGGTTGATTGGTATGTATTTTACTACATATTTCACATCTCCTTCTTTCTTTAACGTCCTGACAGGGGAATCGGTATCTATTATATACTCAAAGAAACTGTAATATCTCGTAATCTGTACTTGTTGGTCCTTCGGATGTCAGGAAAACGAATCCTTCAGCCACTCCCGCCTCCCAGTATCCGCCCGACCAAGAGCAGCCGTGAAGAAAGTTCTGTTCAGTCGAATAATTCTCATCAAATCCTGGACCAACTACAGATATACAGGGCTCGTTTATGAAATGTGCTTGCAGTTTATTTCGCAGCCACGAACAAAAGGGACTCCGCGCAAGAAGATGATTCGTGCAGTGATTGTTAGTACTGCTCCGACGAGAGCTTCTTCCTGTGACCACCCAATTATTAGTTTATCATATATTAGTCAATTTTAAGTTAGGCTCGTTTAGCGTTTCTTCTCCTGCCACTACATACCTGACATATCCTGAAATTGTCAGGAAATATTAATTGGATTTGAATCAAATTTGAATTGTCCAAAACACCATGACCAATAATATGTCAAGCATTGCCTGTCATTCCCTCGCCACAGCTTAAACTCTCTCACTCTCTCTTCAATTTTTCTTCCTGATCTACTTCCTATGTAACAAACTGAAGTTGTAAAACTACTTCGTTATTTGTTTCGGGTACATGATCCCATCATGATGGATATGTTGTTGTCGCCTCCTTGCCATGTTGTCCTTGCTGATTTGACCTTCACGACCACCGTATGCCTGGTTTATGAAATTCAATGGTATATGATTCCTCTGTGAAATCTCAACTGTAAGTAGATTTCGTAAATTGGTCAGGTCCTATGCTCACTGGATTGCCCTTTTTTGTACATGTATTTAGAACCGAAAACAACTACCTCAACTTGCTATCCTACAGTGAGCCTTGTTCATTTATCCTTAGTTAATCGCCTGAGCCTGATATCGTGGATACTAGCCATACTGTACTATGACTACCTGTTAACTCTATCGATGGAAGCGGCTCGGTTCTGGTCCACCCGGTCTTTGTCTTGGGCCTCCATTCTCTTCTATCTCAACCGCTATCTAACCCTTTTTGGCCACCTTCCTTTTATTTTTCAAGACTTTTGGATGACTATGACCTCGGACAGGGATAAGGTCTGCCTGATAATTGTCAGATATCGACTACAGCCGAACTGACTTCGGATTATTTAGATGTGAGTGACGGGGCGCAAAGTTTGCTTCACATCTTCCAGATTTTAATTTCGGTCTTTCTAAGATGCGCATCACTATCTCTTTACCACCAGTATCTAGCAGTCATTGTGCAAGCTCTTACAGGACGTATGTACTCTGGTTTACAAACGTTCACAGTTCGTCATACTAACTATAGCTATCATCGCACTGTCAGTCCTCCTCATCATGCGAGTTTATGCTCTTTATGATCGGAATGTTCGAGTTCTCGTGATCGTCACCCTACTCGCAGTCTCCGACGTCATTGTCTGCACTGTGAGTACCTTGGGCTCAACTGTTGCCTGTGGTACTAAGAACATTCTAGTACATAGTTGCTACAACGCATGATAAACAGCAAGTCGTAGTTGGTTCGCAATTCTCGCAGGTGTGCACCCTCTCACTGAGTACATATGCGTGAGTCTGCCCTTGCCATTGATCGTTTCGTCGAGAAATTCTGACCATTCACAGTGCGACACGTACGAGCCTTGGCGCGGTTGTAGCTGTTTAAAGTTTACTGAACTTTTCTCTGGATGCAGGCATCGCGAATGCATGGATTGGAATGCTGCTGTTTGAATCCATGATTTTCACGATGACAGTTTACAAGTCGTGGAGACGATGGCGGGACGATAGCAGCAAGCCTCTTTTCAAGATCTTGCTGCGCGACGGTGAGAAATTCCCGTGACCGAAACTCTCTTTGACTGATGTGTGGCATGTCAGGCGCCATATACTTTGGGTAGGCACTAACTATAGCGGGCATGGCGAAGACTGACTGACTGTATTAGGATTATGGTGATTGTCGGACTTCTGAACATTCTAACATTCTATGTGCGAGACTTTTCAATCACCTTTTCGCTAACTGTGTTCATACTTACTTATTGCAGATGTTGCCTGTGAGCCTTTTTTTCTTTTTTTTTTTGTATTTTTAGAGGCGTAATCTGGCTCAGGAATACCAACGAGGCAATTTTACGACCCTTGTCAATGTGTTCGTTCAGTCTCACAATGTAATTGAACTATTCTCACCTTTTGAATTCCACAGATCATCGAGCACGCTCCTTTCAAGACTAATGCTTAATTTGCGTGACCCCAAACTGGCGACACGCATGCCAATAAGCCTTAGGGAGTCAAACAACCCGATTTTCACATCTTTGATAGACACTCAAATTGATTTGACGACAATCCGAACTTCCAGCCAAAATGACGAACACCATCCCCAAATATGACTAACCTTAATGGATGGTGAGGATCATTCATTTTCGCTAATTATCTCTCATCGGCTTGCTTAGAGCACCCCAAACATGGACCGTTTAATCCACTGTCCTCATTCTGGAGGTCCAAACAGACAGAGAGTCCCCGCTACGCTACAGCGCATTTTCAAGCGCAATGAATTCCTCGATCACCTGGTAATATTTGCTTTCGTGGAGCCTCTCTACATCGACAGCCTTCAACGGCCCACGAACGATTGTAGACCCATATCCAAAATTCTTGGCGATGATAGCCTTGACACCCCCGATGCCTCCAATCCTCCCTATAGCCCAGTCTGCATGGGCAAATTTTCCTTGGAGATCCATCGCTTCCGCCACTTTGCCTTCCTGGTAGAGCTTGAATAACTTGGTGTGCAGTTTCGGTAGAACATTTACAAGTGCAGCGATCGCCCCTGCACTTCCTGACAGGAGCCCTTGTGTCAGTACGTCGGAACGGCCTGCGAACACAGCAAACTTTGAAGAAGGAAACTTGGTAGTGAGACGATGGAGCTTTCCAATGTTCCCGCAAGATAATTTTGTTCCAACAATGTTTGGATGTTGCGCGAGTGCGGCGATGATGTCGGAATCCAGATCTTGTCCGGCGGTCACAACGGGGAAATTGTAGATCATGACTGGAACAGGAGATGCATCTGCAACCTGTAATAGAGATAGTCATGTAAAGATGATGGGGTTTCTTTGTAAATCAAGTGGATTCACCTCTCGATGGAATCGGAGTATGTTTTCGATGCTCATCTGTGGAGGCCAAGTTGATGGAGTCAAAACCAGCACATGAGATGCACCAGCATCCCGAGCATCTACACAAAGCTTCTTTGTTTCGCGTGTCGACTGGGCACCAGTCCCGGCGATCACAAGAACATGTTGAAATCCGTTCTCATCGAGAGTCGTGCGAGTGATTTGAATCGCCTGCTTACGCTCATCATGCGATCTTCACGATGGATTATAAAAATAATTGCACAACAATTGTGGTATCTTACAGGTGCTGAGCTTCCCCATTGGATCCTTGAACGAGTATTCCTGTGACGCCTCCCTAGGGACTTTAAAAAGGTAGCAATATACGATCGACAACGAGATCATACTTGTGCAAGCCTGAGAATATGAGACTTGATAGCAGGAATATCAAAATCTTCGTCTTCTTTGAAGAACAGAACAGCGGGAACATAGATCCCTGGGGGAGGAGCACTGGAGGACATGGTGGTGATGTGGAAGGAAATTGAGGATCTAATCTTATCTCCAGCTGCCGGACACACGGCATGTTATGTTCGGCACGTGTCGCCAACATTTCCAAATTCCACTCACTGCACTTTGCGCCGACCTCGCTTTAGGCCTCCACAGGCACCTTTGGCCAGCGAGGTAGCGTCTGCGCCATGTATTATTCGATGCGAAAGCGAATATCGTCGGCACTGTCGTCTCGCAAAGTAATATCGTATGGTCTAAACACAACCAAGAAACATCTAGAGAGTTTGCGACCTGTTCATCGTCAATTTGCCACTTTCCATGCATCTGGATCCCTCCGTCGACGCTACGCGTCTCCATCTCCGGCAGCATTGCGCTATATGCACGTCAGGGCCATATCATATTCGTCGATACCGCGTTTTGTTGCCAGAGCTTTTAGAGTTCCAATTGCTGGAGCCACCATCGGTGCTGGAGGGTTTGGATACGCTAACTACAAATTCGAAGGTGTTTAAATTAAATATGTCTCGATGTAATTCTTATCTGAACCTTTGCGCAGAGCTCAGGAAAACGACGAACGGTTGGATAGAATCGGCGCAGGACACCGCTCATGGTCTGTTTGAGACTGCGTCTGGTAGCTTGAAATCCGCCTCAGAAGGCCTCAAAGTGATGACATCGAACTTGCCCGATATAAAAGTTGAAACACCCCAATTCTTAAAGGATCTTTTCGCGTCAAGTGGTGGAAGTAGGAAGGAGGGAAGGTCGGACGAAGAAGCTCATGAATCTGGTCAAAATAACCGTTCCCCGAAAGATGACGCCGCAATTGCCGCCCTAGTAGCTGCTACCATGTCCTCCCCCTCTGACTCAGAAACGACAAACGACGTCTCCGGACAAGACCTGCGACAGAACGGTCTGATGCATTTAACCCGGAAACTCATCGAGATTCGGAGTATGCTGCTCAGCATTGACCAAAGCGACGCACTTAAACTGCCCAGCATTGTTGTAATCGGTAGCCAAAGCTCAGGGAAGAGCTCCGTTTTGGAGGCTATCGTTGGTCACGAATTCTTGCCCAAGTATGTGGATCCAAGCATTGCCAAGCAGGCGCACTAAATATCTTGACAGAGGAAATAATATGGTGACTCGGCGCCCAATTGAATTAACCCTTGTACATACCCCCGCAGAAGGTGGTAAAACACCTGTCGAATACGGCGAGTTTCCTGGGCTGGGTTTGGGCAAGATGGTCAACTTCTCGGATATACAGAGAACATTGACTGACCTGAACCTCGCCGTCCCCTCAACGGAGGCCGTTTCCAACGATCCAATCGATCTCCGTATATACTCTCCCAACGTTCCCGACCTCACTCTCATAGATCTTCCTGGTTACGTCCAAATCGCCTCCCTCGATCAACCCGAAACTCTGAAGGAAAAGATTGCAGCCTTGTGTGAAAAATACATCCGCGAACCCAACATCATTCTCGCAGTTTGCGCCGCAGATGTTGATCTTGCCAACTCGCCCGCTCTTCGGGCGAGTCGCAAAGTTGATCCACTTGGTCTTCGCACAATTGGGGTCATCACTAAAATGGATCTTGTACCGCCTGAACAAGGGGCTAGTATCCTTGGTGGAAATAGATATCCTCTGCATCTGGGATACGTTGGAGTTGTTGCGAAGTCCTCCGGGAAGAGCAAAAAAGACTCAACGGCCCTCACTGCACAGCGTGGAGAAAACAGCTACTTTGGTGCTCACAGGGACATATTCGGAGGTTCGAGTTCTTTGATGGTAGGCACGGACACCCTCAGACGTCGCCTCATGGAAGTACTCGAATCATCAATGGCAGCTTCTCTACATGGAATCACCAACGCTGTTCAACTGGAGCTTGAAGAGGCGACTTACCAATTCAAAGTCCAATACAACGACCAACGTATCACCGCCGAATCCTACGTCGCCGAAACGATGGATGCTCTGAAGCTTCGTTTCAAGAATTCTACCCAACAATTCAAACGGCCTATCATTCGAGACAAGCTTAAAGGGATGCTGGATGATAAAGTCATGGACGTCCTCGAGCAACTGTATTGGCTTGACAGACGTGCACCAGAACTTGGTACACTAGGTGCAGACAACAAACTAAAGCCAGAAGATATCGAGGCGTACTGGCGACACAAGCTTGAGGCTGCTTCATCCCTTTTAACCAAGTCTGGCGTCGGGCGCGACTCTACACTCCTAGTTGCCGATGGGCTGCGCTCACTTATCGACTCGATCGCCTTGGGCGAGCCCTTTAACTTCCACCCCAAAGCCTCTGAGCGCCTGATACAATTTTCTCACATGATTCTAAGGGACCGAATCGGTGTCACTTCAGATCAAGTGGAGAACTGCATTAAACCATACAAGTATGAAGTGGAGGTTGATCCCAGAGAGTGGGAAGTTGGGAGAACAAGGGCGATTGAGTTGTTTGAGAAAGAAGTGGTTATGTGTGAATCGAAGTTGAAGGAGATTCGGAATAAAGTTGGGGGAGGGAGAAGGTTGGGTAATCTGGTCACGTATGTAAAGACGCTAGAGGAGAAGGAGAAGGAGAGGAAAGCGAAGTTGCAAGACAACACCTTGGCCGCTGTGGTTGAAGAGCCAGAGACGCCAGAATCGTATCGCTACCCTCCAGCACAACTCATTGATGGTAAGGCTCTTTGATAACCTTTTAGAATCTGACTAATTTTTTCTCAGCTCGCCACGCTATGCTGTATAGTGATCGACTAGGCATTCTGAAACTACGGCTCCTCGCACTGAGATCCAAACGCTGTCGTGCAGGTCCTGAGAGCGATGTGTTCTGCCCCGAAGCGTTCCTCAATGTCGTTGCTGACAAACTGGCATATACATCGGCGATGTTCATCAACATTGAACTGCTAGAACAATTCTTCTACCAGGTATGTCATGCAACTCCAACTCCTTGATTCTGATTGTAAATTGTTCCCTTGCAGTTCCCTCGCGAGATTGATACCCGACTCCTATACGACCTTGACCGACGGGAAATTATCGAATTTGCGCGAGAAAATCCTATAGTGAGAAAACATCTGGATCTACAAGAACGGAAAGACAAACTTGAAGAGGTGCAGCTATTTTTCCAAATTTTGTTTGTTAAAGTTCTAACCGAAACCAGGTCATGAAGCAGCTCAACAGCTTGTCTACTCTCCGATCGGATCCTCAACCTGCACCACGTAGGCAACGTGGGTTATTTGGCAATATCTTTTAGCATTGGGTACATATCTCCTCCTCCTCCTCCACTACCCCCACTCTTTTTATCTTGTTCATAATGATAAATTTTCTGGTTCGAAATTTACATGCCATCGTTTCATAATCGGAATGAAAATGCATATGATATCAGAGTTGGCATGTGACCGTCTCTCCGAGTAACCGATTCAGAGAAGGAATTGACGTGGGATTGAAAAGACAATTTAAATTATATTATTCCTTCAGCGATACAACGTGTACAACCAGTGAGACCCAAGCTAAGCACGTTTGCAGAACGCCACGGCTTAAAAAAGCAAGAGGTATCAAGACAAACAAGTACTAACAATAATCCTCCTTGCAGCACGCCAACATGAAATTCATCGAGAATCCTGGTTTATCGCGGTTGGCTCAATCTTTGACCCATGAAGGGCCAGAATGCTCTGTTCACACTCGAATGGAGGCGTATAGCTGCAAGAACGTTAAACGGGACAAGAAATTGTTCAAAACTCTCGAGCACGCCTACCAAGACGAAGTATCTCATTCTCCTCCTCTTCCAGACTGGCTCGCTCCAAACAAAGAGACTGAAATGACTCCTTTTGGTCCAATTGACCAACAAGCCTCAAGGAAAACTCTTTACCTCCTTATCGCTACTCTCAACATAGCCTTCCCCGACTACGACTTCTCCGACGTACGCCCATCTCATTTTAATCGTGAAGAAAGCGGCGCAGGCGTTCTCAACGCTCTCAGTAACACCCTAGTCGCTCCTCACCGCGCTGGAATGAGTGCTCCAAGGACATACTCATCATACCCACCCACATCAGCTGACTTTTTCCCATCCTCTGTCCCAACCTCCTCTTCACCCTACCAGCAGGTCCTTTCCAGTCCTCTTGCACCTCCACCAATAGTCAGCGGTACCCATCCATCCCTCTTTCGTCTCATAGACGAAGTCATAGGTCTCTCCGAATGCGAAGTCTACTCTTACTCCCCCGAGATCGAATCCGACCCCCATGCAAACGATCTTTCTGACGACGAAGACGACATTGCTTCCATCGCAGATGAGGATTCGTCCTCTGACGATGGTGCCCCCTTCGAGTTTGACGACTACGACATCGACGAAGTACATCCCCCACGCTCAACTCCAGGCGATTCCCACGCCCACTCCCACTCAATACCAATGCCTCCTACACCTCGCAAGGAGCCCGACTTTGTCTCCGACGAGGATTCACCGTCCTCCATGTACCCCCACATACGCTTAAAGCGTCGCGGTGCCCTTCTCTGGTCTTCCCATTGGTTTTTCCTTAACCGGAAGCTAAAACGTATATTGTTTATCTCCGTGTGGGCCCGCACAAGAGGTCTTGCTAGGTCATGGCTCGATGACGATTTGTATCCCGTTACAAGCTCAAAGGAGATTGATAACACCTCTGAGAGGTTCCTTGCTTGGGAAGGAGGTTTTGGTGCCGGTGCTAGGGCCATGGGGTTGAAGGTGTCGGTTTAAGTCGATTCTACAATCCAGTGAGTCACTTTCATCTTGATCCATATTCTTGTATTGTGCTCACCGCAAAAGTTGGATCTGTTTCCCTTCTGTATGTAATACTCGAGACGAGTGCCCCCAGCCTCGGTTATGCCCGTACTCTTTCATTCGTTTGTATCATAGCGTGGACCATATGCTCTGCGAACTCCTCGACCTGTTCCTATACCCGGAGGTACAAGAAGATTCGCTTCAAGGGCGATATTCAAGAGCTCAAGGATATGGGAGTTTATGGGATCAATGCTGAGCGCCTAAGGAGGAAAGTTGAGGTCAAAAGAAAGAAGGCAGGAGATAGATAGCAAAGTACCTCATGGTATTTGACGATTGCTTTTTCCAACTCGCCCATCAGATGATGAACAAGACCAAGGAAGCCCAATGCCATGGAATGCCGCGAATCCAGATGAAGGACCTTTTGATACATCTCTCTCGCCTCGGGCAGACGTCTATCAAAATCTATGTTGGCAGAAGAAATAATGAAAAGCAAAGGAAAACCGCACGTCAACTTTCGATAGCAGGTGCCTAGATTCAGATAGGTCGTTGCCCATGCCTTTTGTGAGCTTTGCGTCACCTGTGCCAATTCAAGCGCTTTCAAAAAGAGCTCGCTGGCCCTCTGGTATCTATAAAATTCGCGCGTTATCGAAACTATGCGTCACACAGAAACGAAAGTACTGACTCGCCATGATTGTACGCCATCACACCCATTTCATTCACAAGCAAAGGATCACCATCACACATGGACCTTGCGGCATTCAGAGCTTCATCCGCCAACGCGTAGTTGGAAAGCATTATATTCTCCACCCCGACGAACATCAGCGGAAGATGGGACCTGTCCAACGATCAGTGTAAATCTTGAGGGTTTTCACACGTGCATACCCAGTGAACATTCGTGCGCATGTGGAATAAGCAGTGACGGCATGGTCATGTTCCCCTTCAAGGCCGAAAGTATGGGCAAAGGCAATCCATGCAGGGCCAAATCGAGGATCCATGAGAGAAGTTTTACTATAATCATTCTTTTAAGGAGCCTGGCACGAAGATCGGCGCAGAAGATTCCCAACCTGAAGTATTGACGAGCCTGACTCCATTTACAGCCACTCAAGTACCAGACTCCAACCGCATACCAACTCATTGCGTTTTCTGGTTCCCGTTCCACCATCTCGTGGGCAAGGATAAACAGTTTTGAATGTAAATGCGAGAGGTGGTACATGCAGGCTATATGCAATGGCATCGTTGCGTTATGTATCGCGACCAATCCCAGAATGCTACATGGGTTAACGGGACGTCTTGGCCGAAAGACAAGATAGCGCACCGAGAAGTGATAACGAAGCAGTCAGCCCATCTAAAATTCGCGTATAAAGCATCAGCGAAGCTGTACAAGACATCAGGATTATCGCCCAAGCCATATTCGTCCACCAATCGTTGTCGTGTAAGCGCATGCTCAGAGGCATGTTTGTATTTTCGCAACCGACAGGTATATATGAGTCTAACAAACTCGGCGTCTTGCGGAGTTTGCTGCTTGTACTCTAGGCCCTGGACAAAGTCCCATTCTAAACGACCGCCGTCGGTTGCCAGACAGATACTAGATAATAATAAGACACACCTTCGTCCGGGGTCATCATCTCTCCGGTGATCAACTGCTCAAAGGCTTCATAACATTTGACATCAAGGGCGAGCGCTTCCATAAAGCACTCCTTTGCAGTGTCGCCTCGGCTGAGTTTAAGCATAAGAACCCCACGTAGATGACACATTGAGGCTTCAACCTGGATCGTTTATATCTTAGCCCTCATACGAGTGTGAGGACAGAATATTTACCTTGATCCCTCCGTCTAGGTTCGGTATCGCTGGTCCACTTCTACCTATAATAAACTAATTAGATGCGGTCATAAGAACTTTGGGCGCAAAACTGACCAGAGTCTCTGAAAGGATTTGCCTCTCCAAGGATCTCCGTCGCTTCATCCCAATTACCTTGGCGCATCTGGAACAGATTAGGATAGAACGTCAACATATGCATCGCCCGACTGACTTGACACTGAGCAGCAAGATACCGGCAAGCCACACTCATATCGACCAATCTTGACACTTGTTCTTGCATATCTTCTGGCACCTCCACCATGGCTCCAGGACCCATAGGAAGTCGGGGCTGCGTAGTTATTGGAGGCGGGGCATCCTGTTCACGAGCTTTTCCTTTTGCAGAAAATAGATGACCGTTCGCGGCTGGTGGCGACGAGGGTCGCTTGGGTGGCGTCGTAGAAAAAGGACGCGTAAGAAGTCGCTCGGCACGAGAATATTGGTGTGTCATAAAATAAGTCTGTGCCAGCCAAAAGGCATCGTTTGGGTCGTCTGGGTAGAAGTTGAAAAGTCAAGGAGTAGGTTAAATATGAATTGCGACGCGACGTACTCGTCCAACTGAGGATTTTATCACCCCAGAATGCAGCAGTTTCATACAAATGTTGCATTAACGCGTCGTGTCGCCAGAGACGCATGCGATCTACCATTCCCCATTCATGATCCTCGTCATCCTCTACCTCCGTCTCATTGAAAACATCTGTAGTGTCGTTTGCGAGGGGATGTTGCCGACTAACGCTCTCTTTTGCCTTTCTATGCCGACGAGGCGAAGACCTTGGCGAAGATGAAAGCACAGAACGATTTGGATCCAAAGGATTGGAAAGGATGCTTGTATTGGCGTCAAGGTATGAATCTATAAGATGTTGAGGGCCCAGAGAGAACGAGGAGCCAAAGGAGCTCCGAGGTCGAGACGTCGATGGCGACAGATGAGGTATGCCTGGAACGACAAACGGTTGACCCGATGGCGTCGATGGTGGCATAAGTGGAAGAGAAAGGCTTTGTGTAGCCTTGTTTTGAAGTAACAAGTTCAAGTATTAAAGAGCTCTATACATGTGGTACAACACAAACGACGACAGCGATCCCAAAAATTGACAATGTAATGACAATAAAACCGATCTTCAACGAGAAGACGTAGTAGCAACCTTTTCATTCCTCATCCCTCTTGTAAGCATTAAAAGAAGATTTTCAATCCTCGCTTGTCGGTCCTATATATGTAACCGCGTTGAGCGATGTAATGCGGTTTTACGTAGAACATAATCAACACGTACCTGCAGATCCTTCATTTCCTCCTTAAGTTTCTGTACTGGTAAAGACTGGATATCTTCCATCATACTCTCAACCCTTCTCATGGTCGCCTCCGCGCGGGCAACTACAGCCTGCCCATCTCCTGGTGGGACCCGAGAACCAAACAAGATTGACAATGGGCTCCTAGATGCTCCCAAGGGCGCTTCTGTGGACGACCCCAGCGCTTGATCTGATTGAACGCTTAGAAGGGGCTTCTGTCGGGGGGAGTCAGGCGATACCGGGCTTCCCCTGGGGGACACACTGGCAAGCCTCCGTCTATGACGAGGTGTCGGAGTCCCATGGGCAGCGGCCAAATTTTCTCTCGAGTGGAAAGATCGAAGCATCGGAAGCTCGTCGTCTGTGTCGTGATCATCGAAGGGATCCAATTCGCTCATGTCGAGCTCGAATATGGCGTCATAGATATCATTAGTCGACGACCCCACCAGGGCTTCGACAAGAGGCATATGTTTAATATGCCGGGGAAGACTGTGGAAGAAAGAATTTGCTGCTTCTTTCCCTGTCGCCGCGAATCGCATTCCAACCGCAAAATAACGCTCATAGATACCGATCGCAACGAGGAAAGGAAGGCTCGTTAATTTGATGAGGAAGACATTCAAGCTATGCAAAGCACGAGGTGACAAAATATACGTTGCAGGCTTGAGGATAAAGAATGCTGGGATGTTGAAAGGGGGTTGATATGAGAAGAGAGCGTCCGATTTGACACTGAGGTGATCACTTTCAGGACAGAAACACACACTTGTATGGCGTTACACTCACCCCTGAATTGTCGCAATGGCAAATTGAAACAGATACTGTAGCAGATCAGTGGGAGATTGAGGACCAAATGACTTTATTTCACCTCTTGAGTAGCATTCTGCGTACCGGAAGCATGTAAGCGATGCGTTAGTGATGATTTTAAATCCTCACCTCTGAAATGCCGGCGACGGTATTTGACAACAAGGAGATCAAAACTACAGGTAAAATGTCCGTCAGATTAACTTCATAAATGGATTATCAATATTCGAACTTGTTAAGAGCAGCGTGTTCGATAGAGCCGCAAAGACAATCATCAGGATGGGTCCGAAGAAAGGGTGGAAAGCCGATGCATCCCGGAAGCTGAGAGACGTGTTGCCGAACCATATTTGAGTCATTAGCCATGCAATGGATTGCATCGAGCGTGGCTCAGGCTGATCTTGTGCTACAACGAACTAATGGGAAACATATTTTCAAAAGAAGGGAAAGAGACATACATAGGGTCCACAAAGTGAACAGAAGTCCAGAGAAACAAACACAAGCGATGCCTATGAACAGGACGAACTGGGACACCATTGCTCGAAGAGATCTGAAAATGACATGAGACGATTTAATAACCAATGCTTCCGTACGTACAAAATCACAACATTGTTAGAGACTGCAAAGAAAGCGAGCCTAGAATATAATTAGGAACAGAACACGGATAATCATAGAGATTTGACCTGGGGAATAAAATGCATGCACCACAAGCCAAAACGTCGAATGCTAGATCTGAAGTAGCAACTGCAAAAAGTGATAGTCAGTTTTTAGGATGTACTTCAAATCTAGCGAGTCTGTACCATCGCCATTGTTGAGCGACTGAATCCTGAGAACGAGATATGCGAGGAAGATTCCAATGAAAGAGAAGTCGAAGACATTCCACAACTATGTGTTAGACAGTTGAGATTTCTTTAAAGTTATACGATGTGGAGGCAGTCACATTGGCAATGTATACTGGGAAAATATATATAGGGTCAATTGCCAAGTGTCAGCCTTAATCAAGGGATCACTCACGGATCCACCCATGTTCTGTCGCTGCAGTATATTCCTCCAGTGTAAACGCCGCACCAAAAATCATGAAGAGCAATTCCCAGCCAGTTATTCTGGAAGAGTCCTGAGCTGCATCCGAGTGAAAACACAACCCACACAAACATGAATAAAACCTACTCAAAACGCACAAAGTGAACGTCAGCAGCAGGAGCCCAAAGTTCAGAAACTCAAATATGGCGCCATAAAAAGGAACCCTTAGTCGATAATGATCGAGAAAAGGGGATTTACGAGCGTCGTACAGCTCAATGGCACGAAATTTATAGTTATCTGCCAGAATTGACCGGTGTCCGAACATTGTGAAGACAATTCTCCCATAATACACATCATTTACGACCTTTTGAGAGACTGGGGAGGCAAGAAAAGCCTTTGATCGCGTCGAAATTGCCATCTATGTCCGCTTAGTCAAAATTCCAGAATGGGTGATTCCTCTGACCTCAAGAGCGCTCATGGTGGATTCCAACTCAAACTCATTACCGTGTACTGCCAATCTGACTTCATCCACTACCTCTGCTGTAGCCCCAGCAAGAGGGTTCCATCGGGTTGTCAACACAGCGACCAGTTGGATATGATTCGAAGCGAAACGTCCGAGGAGCTTCATGGCAAGGATCTCACAGAGGATAGCTCTTGAAAGCATGACGTTCGCGTTGGCAAGGTCTTGCTCGCTTGCTGACAAGAAATACGACCGCACGACGAGACAAACATAGACGACAGACATATTCTTAAGCCGTGCATACTTTTGGACAATGGGACGAACGATGCTGAAATTGATATCGGACGCCGTAAGCTGACTACAAAGGAAAAAGTCAAGCTCTGGTGTATGACTGAGAAGGGATATCATCTTACTCCCAGCTCAATGCACTGTCTACAATTGCATTGTAAATGGCAAGATTTCAGAACAAAGAATGCAGCCACACACCAATGTTTGTCTGAAAAAGGAAAGCCTTTTAAAAACAGAAAAGGTAGTGTGCGGAGGATCCACATACGATTATATCCTTTTTGAGGGAGGGAATCAAAGGAAAGACCTTGACTGAGCGCAAGGCTTCCGGAGTGGGTCCCAAGAGAGTCTGGTGCTCATGGTCATCTGTTTCCATAGGTGGTGGTACCTGTTCGAATCCAGGTTTGCAATGACCATCAGTGATGAGTTGAATGGCATCAAAGCTGGGATGGAAAAGACAAGCACTACTCCAGAGTGGGATTAGTGGGAAATTAGGCCTATGCTATAATATAAAGAATCTCCAAAAATCTTTTTGTCTTTCTTGACCTCATGTTCAGCTCTGCTCTTGTATCGCTATTGTCTTTTTGTCAAAGGGGGGGTCGACGTCGGAAGCAAAGAGCCGGCGAAATGCCAAACAGGGATCAAAGCCATTTGACGCTCATCCCATCAAAGGCACAAAGCCTCTCTTCCCCTCTATAATACCCATCCTTGTATTTCCTTCCCCCTTTCTAATAACCCCTCCATTCCCCCCCTCAAAATGGGAGCCGTTTGCTGCTGCCTTTCTGAGCCCGTCGACTTCAACACAGAGGTTACTCTCTTTCACTTTGATCTCCATCGGGCCGTTGGCAAGGGTGCATTTGGCAAGGTCCGTGTTGCAAAATCCTCTTTCCATCCATAACCTCTCACGAGACTAGGTTCGAGTGGTTGAGCATAAGCGCACAAAGAAGCTATACGCTCTCAAGTACATCGATAAGGCCCGTTGTATACGGCAGAAGGCTGTCGCTAATATCATCCAGGAGCGGAGGCTGTTGGAAGAGGTACGCGGCTTTTTTTTCTTCGTCCCCAACCTCTTTTAACAAATGTTAGATTGACCATACGTTTATATGCAATCTTCGATATGCTTTTCAAGACGATGAGAACTGTTTCTTTGTATTGGATCTTATGTTGGGTGGGGATTTGCGATGTACGTCTACCAACTGCCAGTTCTTCACGTCCCTTATTCTAACAACCCAATCTT
>JABAJW010000067.1:7460-26576 GCA_018855395.1 Arthromyces matolae | reverse complement strand
GCCGGTACTTGAGCATACGAGAACTTACATCGCATGTATGATCCCCGGAATCCAACCCAGAATATCCAGAAGAATGTTAACCAAGAGATCTGGACACAGAGACCAAAGTCATTGATAAGAACGAACGACATAGAAACCATTTGTACATACCTGGTCCACAGCCGGTCCCTATTCACGTCAAATCTAAGGTCAATTTCGACAAAAATTACAAAAAGCAGAGGGTCGCACTCAGAAAGACTGCCAAAGGCGGCAAAAAACTGCCCATGAGAACTCCATGAGCTGCGAATGTCTACTGGAGGGACAAGGGGAATATGCTTACAATGCGATAACGTACAGGCAGAGGTCTGAGGGCATAGCTGGACTGCGATGTGGGCAGAAAGAGAAGTTCAGTAAATCTGAGACATATCGGTCGAACAACTTGAAGCGTATTACGTCATGATAAATGAATCAAATCGCGCTGTTATTTGTGGTGTGGCGTTTGCCGAATTCAGAACGGAGAGATACTAAAGGTAAATTGGGAGTCCAGGCACAAGCATTCTGTACATAAAATAATGGGTATCACAGAACGGATGGCTGATGTACAAAACTGACATGATCTCTTGAACAAAGGACACAGCGAGGATATCATCAAACCAATACATGTAGTGGGTGCATCGATTGAAATCAAGTGAAAACAAGGTCCGTAAGAGACGCCTAGCATACACGAGTTCGATGCTTATCGTGCTTCGCCTTTGCAATCTTGACGGCCTCATCAACTTGACCATTCCAGCGTTTAGAAAGCGTTACGAGCTCCTCGTCCCATTTTGACGTCGTTGACCCCCTCGCGATCGCTTTCAATCGGTTTAACTGCAAGTTAGTAGTCGTATTTGCCATCTCCTTGAAAGCCTTTGCAAACTTGATGTCTCCTCCAACCTTCCGACAGACTTCTCGACTGGGAAGTGGAGGTATAGGGACAGAGTTTGGTATATGTGGTGTAATATCTATAATCGCCGTTAAAAAACTTGTCAAGGTGTATACCACTGATTATGAGAGATTTAAACGTACACTGTCTTTCATCAGGCCCCTTTTCGTGGCCAACAACCTTAGCCTTCGAATGTCCTTTCCGAAGTCGTTTAACGCGTTTTTCAATTTCGTGCTCTAGGCTCTGCAGTACCGCCTCGATCCGACCAATTGCGAGGCTGCGAGAGATGCGTACGTTTGAATCATGGTAAGACTTGACTGTTCCTAGGTCTGTGCGAAGATCGTGAAGCGCCATAATGTACCTGTGCACACGCTCGTTATGCCTAGTGTGCGGAATGAGATCAAAAGGATTCTTCAGTGATCCAGTATCCACGATATCGATCTTGTCGGGGAACGTAAATTTGGTCTGAAGAGCTGCTAGTGAGGTCATGGATGCGTTGATCTTTGCCAATGACCTCGAGATATCGTTTGCAAGTGTAGAAGCGCTCTTCTTCGGGGCATGTTAGAAGAAACCAAAGAGCGCTAGGAAACTTTGATTTACCTTGTGATTCAAAGTGTCATACTTTGTTTGTTCACTAGCATTGGTCGCGACAGTAGCAGCCCACGTAACATTGTGGCGCTAGCGAAATGACCCCATAATTGTAGGCAGTCGACAAGGAATAACATAGAAGCAAAGGCTTACCGAGCCGCCATACGACGGGGTACTGTATGGATATCCAGCTTGCATGGCAATGATTAACAGCTATGCTAGAGAGAACATTGAATCGACATCAGTTGCTGTGAAATCACCACTCACATCACCACTCACCCTGATTCCGGCTTATGAATAGGGCGGATCTGTATTGCAACGAGAACCAGAAAATCTGGGCAGCGCGAACTTATGATGGTAAGGAAACGATAAGTAGTCGGGAAGGAACTCTAGAAAATAAAAGGCGAAGCTTTATGAAAGAAATCACTGCACATGATCTGTGGCTGGCCGCGAGGTTGCCTCGAGTTGTCAACATCTGGTTCTGATGCTGGCTGTTGTGTGGGTCAACTAAACATCACATGCTGATTCACGTTGTCCAGATAGTTACATAGACGCTACGAAACCTGACTTGTGTGTTTGCCCTGACAGGAGGTTCAGTTGTACTCAGGGTTGAAAGGTTTCGCCAGAGATATTACGACTTAGCGCATGATACAAGATCCTATAATGTAGTTACGTACACATCTTGTACCCTGTAATAGTTGAAGCATACTGTAGGCGTGGGTATGAAGAATGTCGACGATGTATCCATTTGGCTGATAGTCGTCATTGGGTTTTGGTTTGAGCAGAGGCTCACGGATTAGCTATCCGTCTTGTTTGGATCGAGAACCAGACTCAGATAATGAGCCTGGTCTTCATCCACATCATTTTCCGCTTCAAGAACCGGAGGAAGATCGCCTTCACCAGTTCTCCAACCCAACAAAGCAAGTCCATTCCTTTCCTCGCTACGCTTAACGATGATCAACGAACGAATAAATTCCTCCCAATTGCGGTAAATGACCCTCAGTGAGTCGTCGAGCTCGTGGGTCGATCTGCCGTTGGTGAGGGAATCGAGGCGTTGCACCTGAACTCTCGATATCTCCGACGAGATGTCAAGAAATGTCGTATGCAGTCTCGGGTCATCGCCTATTAATTGAGCTATATCGGACGATACAACGGGGTATATAGGATGGCCGTCAATATGCAGGAACGATTCGGCTAAACGTCAAGTTGTTTCCATAAACCATATCAGGAAAAAAAGGTGTAGACGTACAAAATGGTGTTGCGGCAGATTGTCGCGATGCTTGAGGCATAGGTCTTTCCGCATGAAGTCCCCGCACCCGTGAGTTCCGAGTTCGCCATTCCTGCACTCGACGCGAAACCTCATTCTCCAACTTGAGCAGAGCCTCTTCCACTTTATCGACCGCCTTTTTCAGGGACATTCGAACACGCGTATCGTCGCACTCCGGAATACAGTTGAGCTCGGTCTGGATTTGAATCAGGGACTCTTTGTGTTCACGGATGGGATCATTAGTTGAAGAAAGATTAAGATTTCCTATGGGGGAGCTATCGAAAGAAAGTGGTTCCAAGAGAAAATCGTGCATTGGAGAGCTACACATGACATGATTGCATAAATGGTATGTATGTAGAGTCTGTGCATAGCTAAAGAAAAGAAGTAAAGAAGTAAAAATAGTCCCATTGCTAGCGGAGGATCTATTGACAGAACGTGTCCTCATTAGGAGCCAACTTTCTGAGGAATCTTGCTAAGCGCAGTCCACCATTGGTCGCGGAGCCAATCAAAAATGGATGCCTTCTGCTCAATGATACTCATATAGATGTCGCTCTTCTTACGCTGGAGATTGCTGTCTCCATCCGCCTTCACGAGGGCAACATCGTACTCGAGAGCGGTCAAACTTTTCACGGCCTCAATGATCGGAGCATTCCGTGAAGTGACATCGAGAAGCTTCAGACACGCAGTCGATTGGAAGGTATAATCGAACTTGAAGTCAAGAAACGTCGGAAGGAAATCGACCTCCACTGAAAGCCCATTTGAGAGCTTTTCTTTCAGCTGGCTCACCTTATTGGCGATCTCGTGAAGACGTGCGGTCTCCTGCTCGATGGCTGTGGAAGAGAAGGTAGGAGGGACTCCCATTGGAAGGGTCTCAGGTTCCGTGGTGTCCCTTCTGTCTGTCGCGGACTGAGACACATCGAGTCGAGAGAGACGTTCGTTGAGATCGTCTACAGAGTTCTTCCTCCTTGGTTCATCTGGCTGCTGTGAAACATGGGCAGTGGGTACTCGATGCCCAAGGTTCACACTTGATAGCGAGGTGGCAGTTGAAGAAAGGGAGTGGCCCAAGGGAAAGGCACTTGTCTCGATGAACTGGGAGAGCTGCTGGCTTCCAAAAGTGGAACCAGGAAGCATCGAAAAGTAATGCGAGGTCTGGGTTGGTCGGCCCTCAAAGACTTGAGGCTCATACAACTGTTTGCTTGCACTCGGGATGCTGTGCCCTGGGGGGGAATGGGTTGTGCTGGTCGGCGAAGAATCAGTAGGACTCGAACGCATGGCTGCATAACCGAGACGTGGGCTCTCGGAGATCTGGACCCTAGAGACAGAAGTCTGCTGACTTGCATAACCTGGGCTCGACGGTACCGGGCCAAAGCCAGCTGAGTAGGTCGATGACGACGCCCAGGGACTCGAAGGTGCATACGTAGGAGAGGCTGGTGGGCTCATCCGTGCTCCTTTGGACACTGCTTCTTCTTGCCTGGAAAGA
Organism: Arthromyces matolae; assembly: GCA_018855395.1. NCBI lineage: Eukaryota > Fungi > Basidiomycota > Agaricomycetes > Agaricales > Lyophyllaceae > Arthromyces > Arthromyces matolae. The sequence continues at coordinate 22,340 of JABAJW010000067.1, read as the reverse complement.
CGACGCCGGGCTCGAGACTCAGCTTGTTGACTTGCGGAACTCATTTTAGCCTGCAAAAATGTCAAGGTCGAGTTCTCTTGAAACATTCAAGTTGAATACACACCGCTGATTGAGATTCAACTTGGCCAATTGAGTTCGCGCGTCCAGGAGGAGACCTTCGAACGGTAGATGAAGGTCCAGAGACATGGGAAAAGGAACTTGCAGGAATAAGGACCTTTTTGGGGCTAGCTGCACGAAGGGCTGTCCAATAAGTATGCGACATGCTGGTCAAATGGCGCTTTCAGAATAAAGTGGTGAGGGAGGCTGACTGGACCAAATCCACAATTTATAGTCGAGGGATTCCGACGCTGTCAAAATTGCCGTCGAAAATTGATTGTCCTTCCATCGTAGAGGTTACTGACAGGTCACTATCCGAGGACAATGAATACGATTGTGCCCAACTCATCTGTCACAAAGTACAATGCACAGACCGCTCGTAACCGCGATACCAGCACTGCTTCTAAGTAATGCAGTGACACGAGAGTGCACAGGTTGTTCCAGGAAACGAAAGTGTTATTGTTCTTGACATTTTTGTCAAATCCTAGCGGGAAAAAAGACGTGTCAATGTTGACAAGTTGAACTACAAAGTTTCCAAGTCGACAACGTAGAGCAGAGGCGACACATTCTTCGAGAAGGAGCTGTGCTGAGAGACGTAACCATGTCAAGAAGACAAAGTCGAGACAATTAAGTTGAATTCAGAACATTGAACAATGAGTGCTCTACTAGGACCCCAGCTGGCGATTTTGATCATCAATCAAATCACATGATACAGTCGCGTCGCATGGTTTGGCGTCAAGCGGCCTCAAGGTCGCCGAAATCGCTCGTTGTGGTCAAAAGACATGCGGCAACCACGATGTCCTGAACACATGGCAAGATTTGAGAGATCCTCTTTATCGCTGCTAAAGTGAATAGATTTTTTTGCTCCTGTTATCCACTAAATGCGTCCTGATAAGCTAAGGATCAGAGTCTGGCAATCGGCAATTCGGGACGACTAGATTACTCACCAATCTGAACCAAGTTTGGAAAGCCACAAATCCTTGCGTTGGATGGAGCCGCCACAAAATTGACAGAATAACTAAGAGTATCACCTTCACCCCAGAATCACACGTTTCGTTATCGATGGCGAAAAGTTTGGATAAAATTGGTATATCTCTGATGCAAGAACGGGCAAACACTCGGAAAAAGCTCTCAATCCGAATTCGAATGGACTAAAGTCCATTTAGGATGCAGAATGTATTAAATAGAAGCTAAGAGACACTGGGTTCGAATTAGAAAACTCCCGAGACCAATATCTGTTAAATCCCTCCCATCATGAAAGCTTAATGCCTGCACCGTCGATCACACTCTAATTGAAAGCGTTATCTTTACGCTGGAGTGCTCCCAACACGTTGCTCATATTTCCAGACCACCACTGTCGTATCTACTCCAAAGACTCCCTGTCGCCTTGCATGCTGGTGAAGAAACGCTCTTTCGCACAGATACTGGATATCGTCAAGAAAGTATGTCATTAAGACTTCTAGTGTAAGTAATAAAAAAGGTATCAAAAAGTCTATTGATGCGGAAGGTATGTCGAGAGAGAAAATATAAATCACGAAAGCAGATCGAAAGCCGGAGACAAGTTCAATTGTCATAACGTTACTTCTTCTTTCCCTTCCCTTTCTTCCCCTTCTGATTCTGGTTGCCAGTTTTAACCACAGGTTCTGGCTTTTCTGGTGCGGCAGTCGCTTTTTCAGCCGGTGTCGACGAGGGTGCTGTCTTAGGCGCAGAGGCAGACGCATCTGGGCTAGTGGTCGAAGTAGTCGCGGCAGTAGGCTTTGGCGGGCTCGCTGAGACCGCGGGTGGCACTGACTGGAGGGCTGATTCAAGTTTTGCAGCGTCCAATTTCTGCGCTCCCCAAGGATTCTGCTTGGCTGGTGCACCAGAGGACCACGCCGAAGATGGTTTGGACATCTTATTCGAAATATCCGCACCGAAGGAGCCGAAATCCATATCGTCAAACTTCCCAGCTGTCACATTCTCTGCCACTTTCTTCATCCACTCTTCTTCCATCGATGGGATTTCGCCAGGTGGGGACGTTGGCGCAGTCGATGGTGTTGGTACAGCTGAGCTGAGGTTATGATCATAATCGTTATCTTCATCGAACTCCTCACCTTCGAACTCGATGACGTCGGAAAACGCGGTGGGCGGGTGACTCGGCTTTGGGACGGCGATGTCGAGGATGTACCTCGAATTGTATGGAAGGGAGCCGTGCGGGGCATTTGCCTCTTCCTCATCGATTTCGTCTTCAACTGTCACCTGCTTGGAGTACGAGGAGCTCAGCTTGATTTTTCCCGATGAGCTCACAGCAGAACCGAAGCGATCGTGTGACTGCGGTGTATCGAATGCATAACCACCTGGCATGGACTGCTTCGCTGCGGGAGGAGCATGTTGGTACATTCGCGAGGTGTTACCCCCGTTGTTGGGTGCCCAAAACTTGCCAGGTGGCTGTCCTGGAGCGCCATCCCCGTTGGATGGTTTAGAAGCATGCATGCCCTTCCGTACTGGCTGTTGATCGAAAGTGGTGTTGGCATTTGGCCCACTTGCAGGTCCAGTCGAAGTTCCCTGAGCTTTGAGCCTCGTCATCCTTTGCCATGGTGTCTCTTCAGGTTCCGGCTGAGGAAGATGATGGTCTGCATCGGGGTTTCCATTCATGAGTTGGGCCCTCCTGGCTGCCGCCCAGAATTCCTCCCCTACATCTTCGGCGTTGGGAACGCTTCCGAAATTGGTAAGGGTGTGAGCGCGCTCAGTGAAAGCAGATGTTTGATTCACTCTGGACTTCGATTGTTGCTCCCAAAGAGAAGGCTCATGAGGTGAAGATTGGTTCACAGTAGCTGCGGACATCCTCCGTCCCCGACCCCATGCATCACCATCGCTAGACATCTGCTGGAACTGCGAAGCACCTGCACCATGTCTGTGCACTGGTTTGCCCCACTGTGAACCCTCCTGAATGGCTTTATCGGCCAGCGCCGTGATATGATCCCATGCGTCATCCTCGGCTAGTTGGGAATGGTTGTCGGAAAGTTTTCCCTTCCTCGCCACTGGTGATTCGTGCTCATTTGAACCCCATCGAGATGACTCCCCAAGACGATTATTTTGGATTTTCGGCGTCGAGCCATTCAAGTCCGACATATACTCGGCCATTTGCCGCTTGAGGAATCCAGGCGGGCGAGGTGTCGAGGACATTTCGTCTTCAGGTTGCGAATGAGGGTACCGAGAATGAGGGATGTCCCTCGATGACGCCTCAACGACTGGTGCACGGGCATGATGATGAGACGAGACTGTAGGTGTTGTTGGGGACTCTGCGTCTTGTTCAAAACCGAATTGCCGACCCTTGTGGTTTTTGGGAAGCTTTTTGTTGGAAGTAAAACTAGGCATGATATCAAGCTCAGGCCCTGCAGCGGAAGAGAGAGAAGAGTGTTTGCGTGGGGGCGGGTCAGAAAGAACCTTTTTTAGCAGCGAAGACGCCGATGGCTTCTCACTGGCACCCCAGCCAGCTGGGATGGGAGGAACGGGGGTGGATGTGTGGGAGGAGGGATCAATACCGAACGAATCCTCGGCAGTCTCATGAGAGGAGAACCACGTTCGTGACTCGGGGTTTGTCGACGCTGCTTGGGCTTGCGTGAAAGCTGTGGTGGGAGGGGATGGAGTATGTTTCGTCTTCCAGCCCGACGAAGTGCCGTTAGTCTGCGATTTCCTCCGCGCGCGAATGGTGCCAAACTTGTCAGAAGCATTGGAAGGAGCGCCGTCCCGGGACTCAGGGTGTGGTGCGACCTGATTTTCGCTTGGGGAAGTGGACGAGCCAAGGACAAATTCACGTCTCTGCAAATCGTACTGAACGGAGGAGCCAGTCATGAACTGCTTCTCCCACTCCGCTTGACTGTAGGTATCGTCAACATGAGGATGTTCGCGTCTGTCACCAAAAGCAGAACGTTGCTTGATTTCTTGACGCCTCCTTTGGCGCTCTGTAGCTACCAATTCCTTGCGCTCCTTTTCTTTCTGCTCTCTCAGGAACTCCATCCTACGTTCGTGCTCGGAGAACTTCATCGCATGGTCTGGAGCATCTAACGACCTATTCTGCAGTCGGTCATTCTGTATAGCCATGGCGAGCTCGATATCGGCCCTAGCAGCATCAAGGTGAAATTCCCAGATTTTGTCGATGCGAGTCTGCATCTTGAACTGCGTAAAGTCATCTTCGTCGCTACTGTCATCCGAACCGCTCAAGTAGGGGCCGATATACGTAGGGCCACGAGCAGGGGATTTTCCTTTGCGAGCAGTATCTGGAGGACGCTTCTGATGCTCGACATGCGAGTCTAAGAATGAAGAGGAAAGTGAAGGCGGCTGGAGGAGTTCATAAGCACTTGATCCCGAGGAGGAAAGATGGTCCGGGCTGTCATTTTGAGAAGCATGAGTGGACTTGCGAGGTACACCACGAAAGTTTGGCGTATAAAACTCGTCTCCAGATTCATCGGTATTCTGAAAGAATGAAGGTAAGGTTTTCAGATCATTGTAGTTGATGAAAGGGACCTCACCAGAGAAAAGGAGCCCTCTGCCTCGTATCCTTCGTCATCATCGATGGAGAGGCTGCTAGGATCGACGTATCTGTGGCTTGAGGAAGTCGAAGAGGAAAGGTTGACGCTGCGAGCAGCCGAGGACATCGGTGGCGCAGGTTTATGAGCTGCAGCGCTCAAAGGCTGTGTGTACACGTTTTGGATTGGAACTGGGAGGATGTCTATAGCGTCTTCGGTGAAGAACTTGGCAATCCGTTCAGCTTCGTCGTTGGTTCTGGTTCCCCAGGCGTCGGGAGTAAGATTTTTTCTTTGCATCCGCGTATGCCATTCGTGTAATAGCTTGTTCGTATGTTCTTCAGTCGCTGCATCGAGTCGTTGTTGTTTCATCTTGTCCTCTTCGTCTTCTACATCACTATTACGGTGATGTTTCTTCCTGGACGCGTACTCGTACTGAATATCGGCTCGACGTCGTTCCAAATGTTTGCGTTGGCTTTGAGCCCACTTCTCAAACTCTTCCCATAATACTCGCACTTGCTGGTTGTCACTAGAAGGTGTAGAGTCGTCCCAGAGAGACATTGGGGCGTCGTTGGGAGGGGGAAAAAGAGTAAAAAATTGAAAGATGACTCGAGTCCACAGAAATTCCGATTTTGAAAGGTTGTGAGATGAAACAAGAGATGGGAATTAAACGGGCAGCCTCGTGTTTCTGGCGGCGTGCCGAGGTTGATTGTAATCCGTAGAATCAGCGAAGGACCTACCCTTTCCGGGCCTTCCCCGCAGTCAAGCCGGGATGATGAGGTTGAGGTGTGATTCTTGGGTCAAAGGGCATGAAACCGCCAACCAGAAGTGTGATGCTTTTGTCCAGTTCGGAAGGTGGGCAAGGGTTGATCATGGATGATAACAACGGACCCTACACCCAGATCTACCAAAATTGGACATCGACGTTGTCACTTGATCCACCAACATGAGGCAAACGTCGGTCCATCCCGCGCCCTTTGCCCAACTCTTCATTCCCCTTCTGACCTCGTTGTCATCCAAGCTTTTTTCTGTGTCCATTGGCTTTTTTACTCAGTCGAAATATCTTTTTTTCCCTTAATTTCAACTCGTGTCCAACTCTGGAAAACGCGCTCCTTTCATATCCGACCAATCTCTCTATGAGGGGCGCGTCGCCACCTTCGTCCGAGGCCGAGAGAGATTTATCTCGTTATCAACTCCTGCTCACCTCTCTAGAGTCTATATTCTTCTCGAATGAAACCACATGGTACATCGATGACATTAATGCGTCTTTGACTATCAGAGCTCCTGATGATGACCGGAGCACAGTTTTTTGTGACTCCAGCTACCCTATATGGTTGGGATAGTCAATAATCTACATCGATGACGGGCTGAGACGGTCCGGACAGCAAGTCTATCCTTTATCAAGCAAGGATCGCGACAGAAATTACCTGCCACTACCTTTGTTGGGGCCCTGCTCGTGTTGTGTTGCGTCGTGGGCTCATATCTTGTTCTCCTTTGTTTCCAGGCTGGGATCTGTGCCCAGGCAATACCCTTTCCCAAGATCGAATTGTCGTGTCTTTCATCTCTCGTATTCCCTACCAATTGATTTGCCGGAATTCGTCCTCCTCAGGTGAAGCTCTGCTCATCAACACACTTCATTTTTTTTTGTCCTATGGCAATTGTTGGCATCCATTTCTACTGCGTAACGGTCGTGCTATCCCTTGATTTCGTTGTACCAGGTTGTACCACCTCACTATGATGATTGATCGCATCTAGCGTCATGGATTCAAGTAATTTTTGTTACAGGACAGTGGATTCCGTGATCAGATTTTTTGGTCGTCGTTTCCGATGGATTGGACAATGTACGATGTCGACCTCCCCATCTACTGCTATCTGGACTCTTCGATATTGCGGGCGCGTATAGGAACCTATTACTTGAAAAGTTCACATGCCCTGTCTTATCGATCCTGGCAGTTGACACCTCTGATGCAGTCTGATGCCCTTCAATTTTCATTTTTGGAGCACCTTGAGTAACCGGTTGGACCGTTTCGCCCAAGCTTTGTGCCTCTTGGAGTATTCCTTTCATTCCCGTTGCAGGACCAGCCACAACAATCTTGAATGAACAAGTAGCCTTCGGCGTCCCAATAACTTCCTGTTATTCTCAACGGATATGCGCTCGCCTTTTGCATGTGCAGCGATTCGGAGCGCTTGTTATTATCCCTTGGGTTGTGGGTACTTCTGGTTCATCACGTCCGTCCTGGCAGACTGTCGCAAAAACTCTTCTTTTTGGAAGCCGGTTAGCTACTTTACGGCTTTTTTCTATGAGATCGGAGTTGGACTACGTCAATATGAATAGCTCGTGGGTCTACATCCCTGAGTTCTCGGCATCTCTAGGAGTGGACAAATTCCTTTGACCTTGGACTGCGCCTGGCGATTCCCTTTGGCTAGATTATATGACGTTCGAACGTGCTATATCAGCATGGAATGTATTTGACATTGAACGGGGTCACTACGAGATGCCACTGAAAATGGTCCCCCGAACCTCTCTTGCTTTTTAATAACGTGTGGACAGTTCATGATCGCTAGGCTGATATTTCAAGCCAGCCGCTGTGGACTATGGTCCCTAACACGCTGTTTATTCTCTGCAACAACCTGAATAACCTTTCATCCGGCGAACAACGCGTTAATCTCCTTTCTTCGGCATGAAATTCCACCAGGATGTGATTTTTGGAGATTCCATTGTTACGCAAGAACATGCCAAGGTGAAGTGTGATTTCCATGAGACCCAGGGGGGGCGGCAACAGAATCGGTCCGATGCGATTCGTATAGGCTATATGGTGAATAATGCGGCGATGATTATTTTGGGTGAGTTCTTTCGAAAATGCCATTCAATAAGGCTATTAGTGATATGTCGACAGACGCTAGCTATTCCAAGCCTAAAGACAAATTTAGATATATCTGAAAAATCACACCCGTAGCACCTGCAGACATTGCAAAGATAGATATAGATGTAACTCGCTCGGTCATGCAGGCCATCGGTCAACGCTCATTTTCATGGTCAGTCAAACCTCGATGATAGGTCTACACAAACCTCGATACGGGCGTCAATCGCCATGTCAGCAGTCAACAATAGGCGACGTTGTTCTAAGAACTTACCAAGGTGACCTTGTCCCTTTCTTTTTAGAATATGGAGTACTCAATCCATTGTTTCCTCAAGAAGTCAGTGATCACGATTATCATGATCAGTCGGCGGCTTCAAACTCTCTCAGGCTTTGTTCCTATGCTTACGATCATGACCTTCTTCGATGTAGTGTCAAACAGGGTGACCTGAGAGGTCACCTCCATTAACTGGTCACCTGGCCATAAATTCTCATTTGTCCCCCTGGCCACTGCGTGCTTGAGTGACTGCTTGCATCAAGGTGTGCCCCAAGTCGGTTCATCAATGTGTTTGGAGATCAATTCCTGATTTCATCGATCGATTTGTTCAGACGAGCTTGAGGAGACTACTGGTAGTGAATGCTCATCTGTACTTCCGGCACTGAGTATTCCACTCCAGTATAGATCAGACATAATCATAGACCCAAAGACGAGCAGTCATAAGTCTATGAGTACCAGCGCCTGACAGGGCTCATAAAAGGGTGATGATGGTGATAAGATAATGCCCGGTCAAATGATCCGGTTTTGAGGGAGTTCCCCGCTTCAACAACAGACCACAACTCTCTCTTTACGCGTCTCTCTTGAGCCCCCGACGAAGCCGTTAGCTGCGGTCGTTGTTTCTCAGTAGAACAAGGGTCAGCAAGCTTGAAGCAGCATCACAAGTCAAAGTAAGTTGATCAACAACACCCTTGTAAATTATCCTTATAAAACGCGTGCGCTGAACATGAGGCAGGGCAACAACTCGTGGTCGTTTAGGCTGTCTGTTTGCGGGGTTTTACCGCTCACCGACTGCCGTACATTTCCCTCCATTTTGTGAATTTGGACAACGTCTAGTCCATCCTGGCCAGCATCGCCCAATCCACTGCAATTTATAGACGTCTCAATCGTTGTGCCAATCCACGAGACTACTCTCCTGTTGTCGATGACAACGTTGACAGCCAGCATCCCGTCACCAATCCACCATGCTGACCTAGAGCCGGACAAAGCATGGAAAGATGGTCTTAAGGCAAGGATCGAGGAAAACCTTCAATCCATGCTAGACGAGGCCGAGAAGAACTTCCATGAAGACCTGAACAAGGGTTCCGTGTCTAACGAACAACGGGAAACTCTCACTCAGGAGTACCATCAAACTGTCAACAACATTCGAATGCTGGCTAAAGACACTTTCGTTCTTGAATTGCAACGCGAACGCGAGCAACGTCGTTGGACTGCCGGGTTTGCCATGGAACCAAAATGGAACCAAGCTCTTGTACAGGAGCAACGTGATATCATGGATCGAATCAAGGTGTCCCAAACCCAGTCTCCAACTGCTCTTGAGCCACCTTCCGTAGCACAGCTCCCCAACCAGAGAGCCTCCCCATCTCTCAGCCCATCCATGTCATCTGCGCAAGTGCACGACGAACCTGCAGCGCCCATCGTCAAAGAACCAACGGAGCGATGGGCTCAGCCATCAGGACACTCGCCTCAACTGGCCATGACCCCACCTGCGGATCCTCAACAGGAAGAAAAGGTGCGCCGTATCCAGGAGCGGAAAGAACGTGAGAGGAGAGAGTGGGAAAGGCAGGAGAAGGCAGATCAGGATAAGGAGCGATTACGCAAGGAGAAGGAAGAGGAAGCGAAGGCCCAGAGGGAGAGGGAAAGATTTCAAGAACAAGAGCGTGCCCGAAAGCTTGAGACCGAGCGAGCAAAGCAACGGCGAGAATGGGAACGTGCAGAATTGGAGAAAGAACGATTGAACAGGGAACGTCAGGAGCGGGAGCGTGCACAGAGGGAGCGTGCTGAGAGAGAGAAATGGGAGAAAGAACTCCTGGACAAGCAGAAATTGGAGAACGAAAGATTGCTCAGGGAGAAAGAAGAAGAAAGGCGAAAGCAGGAAGAGAAGGAAAGGCTTGAGAGAGAGGAGGAGGAAAGGCGCGAGAGGGAGGAGGAGGAAAGGCGCGAGAGAGAGGAGGAGGAAAGGCGCGAGAGAGAGGAGAAGGAAAGACTCGAGAGAGAGGAGAAGGAGAAGTCTGAGCAGGATCGATTAGAACGATTGAAGCGAAAGAAGGAAGCGAAGCGCCAGAAAGAGAGGGAGCGGAAGCAAAGAGAGGAGATGGAGAAGAGAGAAAGAGCGGAGCGAGAAGAGCGTGAGAGGCAACAGAAAGAGGCGGCCAAGCGACAGGCCCAGGAGGATCGCGAGAGACAGGAAAAGGAGCAGCGCGAGAGGGAGGAAAGAGAGGAAGCAAGAAGGAAGCAAGTGGAGCGCGAAAGGCAGGAGAGAGAGGAAGAAAGAAGAAAGAAGGAGGAGCGCGAAAGACAGGAGAAAGAGGAAGAGAGAAGGAAGAAGGAGGAGCGCGAAAGACAGGAGAAAGAGGAGGAGAGACGGTTGAATGAGGAGCGCGAAAAGCTGGCGAGAGAGGAGGAAAGACGAAAGAATGAGGAACGAGAAAGGAAAGAGGAGGCCCGAATTGAGCGGGAGCAATGGGAAAGAGGCCATCTGGAAAGATTAGAGAAGGGTCGCAAACAGGAGGAACGAACGGAACGGGCACGCCGTCGCGAGGATCGTCAGAGCAACAGCAGACGACAGGGCGAGTATCTGGAAAACTATGGTATGCGCAATTTGCCCAATGGTCGCACCTCTTACTGAAGTGAAATTTCAAGATGCCTCGCAGGCTTCACCCCATGAGTCTAGGGTTCGCTCGAGGAGCAGGAGACGATACGATGGTTATGCGGAAACCTATGGTAAGCCCGGTTTAGTCAACAGTCGTGGATCTTTACTAAACTAGTCTTCAAAGATGCCTCTTCATCCACGCAAGAATCACCTGTAACAACCGAAACCGACCTATCAGACAATTGCGAGACGGACGCTCTAGAGATTCTATCTCCACCTTCCCAACGCTCCTTCACAGCCAGAAAGCCAGTACCCCCCGACTGGTCTTCAGAAGGCACTAACAGTCGCCTCAGCGATAGCTTGCCCTTGCCGCGTCACTCTCCAGCAGAGCGATCTTCTGCCCGTTCACCTCCGAACCACCCGCATCCTCAGATCTGGAAACCTTCATCTCTTGAGGACGACTTGGGCCCCAAACCACTCTCAGCGGGTCTAGGTCGACGGAACAGCGTTACGAGCATTAAGTCGACGGGGTCAGCAGGAATGCGACCTTCTATTGCCGAGGAACCCATTCCAGAGCGCAGTGATAGTGAGGCCGAGTATGCGGGATACGTGGAACAGAAGACACGAGGACCTGAATCCGACTGGACGCCATCTGCTTCGAAGTTGCGTGAGCGGGAAAGACCGCGTAGGGAGCACCGCAAGAGCTCTGCGAGCGATAATCCGCGTAATGACGAGGGCTATGCAGCCTTTCCGACGTCTCGAGGACCTTATCGAGCAGACGAAGGCAGACCACCTCCTCGAGATCGCTACGACGGAGATCCAGGCTATGGAAGTCTACGATACCATCGTTCAGAGGAGATTCCTCGACCACAAGCAAGTTCGCGTCCTCCCTTGCGTCATGAATCTTCCTTTCATGAGGAGTATGAAGAGACTTTCCACCCATATCCTCCATCCCGCCCTGTCAGGAGCAGAGCATCGTTTGAAGATCGTGGTGCATATCCCTCCTTTCAATCCCCTCCTCCAGGGAGAGTGCCTTCGCGCCCAGCGTCCACACTCAATGATGAGCGAGACTACTACGACCAAGGACCATATAGACCATATCCAACTCCTCCAAGTTCAGCTTCTCGATCGTCTGTTCGGGATCACATGGCGGCGCCCGCCGGCAGATACCCTAGCAGTCCTTCCTATGCGTATCCTAGCGACTCGAGAAGCAATACTCTTAAATTCGCTCAGCAACCAGAAAGCCCTCCGACCCGCAGAGCTTCCGAAGGCCGACCAAACCTGCAACGTGAACCTTCATATACTCAAAGCTACTCCGACGGTAAGCTGATATGTTCAACTTATTCTATAGTCACTGATTTTCTTTATAGAACCACGCCCCCTGCATTCTTCTTCAGACGGATATTTCCGTACATATGAACGGGCTGCGGCATCGGCAAGTATCCCAATAGCAACACGTAAACATAAGCCACCATTTCCAGAGGAAGGGGAGGGGTGGAGGTCATGGACCAACGACTCTCCTATCAATCGTCGCGATTCGCGGAGAGACAGCAGATATGGTCATGATCGAGACGATTTCCAAGGACCAGAATCTGAATATCTCAACCGGAGTAAACGTGACTACGAGGTTTGGCAACCAGAGCCGTATTATGGTCCCCATCCCGAGCCATCTCGGCGAAAACCTGCTCATCCCGTCCGATCCCCAATGATGTCGCACCCTGGCAGTTACCATGACGGTCCCGAACATTCCTTTGGTGGGAGGGATCGAGCGTACGAATCTCACTACGATGGCGATGAGTACGCGGACGACATCGAAACAGATGTAGACCCAAGCCCGCGATATCGTGATAGGCAAAGGCGCGAGGATAGCCAACGACCTCCCTTGTCGGATGAGGAATTGCATCAACGTGAAGCAGAAGAGTGGCGGCGACAAAGGGCTGAAGAGGATCAAGACCGTTGGAGGGAGGAAGAGAGGGCCAGGCACGCGTCGTTCGATGAGGGCGATGACTACCAACGCTTGCAATCCAAGCAAGAAGCTAGGAAGCGCAAAGACACCAGAAGGCACACGGCAGAACCTTCCAGGTTGGACGAAGATTGGCAGAAAGAGGACGAAGCTGCGATGATGTTGAGAGCAAAGGAGGACGAGATACGACGCCAGGCGGAGGCGGTACGCAGACAAGAAGAAGAGCTCACAAGGAAGGCGGAAGAGGCCAGGATTAAGGAGGAGGAGGTGAGAATGAAGGCTGAGGTGGCGAGGAGAAAGGAAGAAGAGGCAAGAAGAAAGGAGGAGGAAGTGATGAAGAAGGAGGAGGAGGCAATGAGAGAAAAGGAAGAGGCATTATTGAAGGTTGAGGAGGTCAGAAGAGAGAAGGAAGATGCGATAAGGAAAGCGGAGGAGGCTCGGAAGAAGGAATTGGAGATCAAAAGGAAGGAGGTGGAAGCGAAGGAGGAGGCGCGCAGAGTGCGAGAGGCGAATTGGCAGCGGGAGCAAGAGATGAAAGCCCGGGAAGAGGAGTTGCAGAAGCGAGAGGAGGAGCTTCGGCGTCGCGAAGATAGGATTGCGGCTGAGAGGAGACAAAAGGAGGAGGAAGAGTCCTTCAGAAAGGCAGAAAAGCTGCAGCAGCAGTATGACGAGGAGGACTCTTTCAGGCGCAAAGACGAGCAAAGGAAGCGCGAGGAGAAATTCCGATACGAGCAACAACAGGAGGAGTTTCGACGCCGCGAGCAGGAAATCCATGAACGGAAACGGCAGGACAGTACAGGAACATATCCTTCCTCTTACACATCCTCCACAGCGTCTAGTCGCGCAAACCCTCCTCCTCAGTCGACTGCTGGGACTGGTAGCAATGGATCGACATCTGGTTGGAGCTCTTCTCCAAAGCCTGGCACTCCTTTCAGAACCAGTTCAGCATCGACGTCTGCCTCTAAACCGCGCTCTGGATCTATGAATTCGTCTTTTCCTTCCTCAACTCCTTCACCTCACCCTCCATCGGGTTTCGATGAGGCTGAATTCAGGCGCAAGCAGGAGGAATTTTCTCAGCAGCAGCAAGAGAGGTTCCGCGAGCAGCAGCGCTTCGAGGATCCTAGACAACGACCGGACAGCAGCAAGCTGACTGCAGAAACGATAGCGACAATTCTTGACCGTCACGATCGCCAGTGGGGCATTCTGCTCACTACTACTTCTGCCCTTCACTGGAATGCCATTCCGTGGCCTGTATTCTTTGTGCCTAAATCCCCCGAGGATATAACACTCTCTGCCGTTGCTGCATACCTGCAATCTCCTCTTCTACCCCTTCAGGACAAGAGCAAACCACCGAAAGATCGCCTCAAGGAACTCATCAAGAAATGGCATCCAGATCGCTTCGAGAACAAATATCTGCCACGCATCGTTGAAGGCGACCGAGAGAAAGTGAAGGAAGGAATGGGGGAAGTCATAAGGTCACTCAACGAACTATTGACAAAGGTGAATACTCCTGGGCCTTTTGGCTCCCCATGATCTGTGCAATTTTTGCTGTATCTATTTAGTTTGTTTGACTTAGCATGTACACGGAATTGGATACCCTACTCATCCATTGTATAAATATCAGAACTCGTACCACACAATTTATCGTGCATATGGTGGTTTCTCATGAATTCCTGTCCTGATTGATAATTATGAGAAAAAAAATCCCCCGATTCCAGACTGCGTCATGGAAGCCTGGACAAACAAGTTGATGCAGGAAACGTCTCCGAGTAAGTGCTCACTGATTGTGCGGTCAAATGAAATACAGTCGCTTGTACTATCGCTTCTCGTATGTTGATACACATGAGGATTTGCAGTGCCTGATAGCCATGGCCAGATAGGCGCGTTGTGAGATAAGTATCAGCTCGAAGAGCAGTGATATTTACCGGAGAACGAAACACTCCGGCTGCGGCAAATGGAAGGAAAAGGACCACTTGAGGTTCGAGAGCGCCCTATTCGAGCCCATTTCGGATATTGAGATTTCAATGGATTCGCAAGAGGATAAACCTGGCAAGTACTTTCATGGACATGGTATCACCTGAGACTTCGACCAGGATTCGAAACACCATTTTCGCCTGATCCGTTGAGTCATGAGGATATCGAGCCAGCGAAATTCCGAGGCGAAGTGCGCTATTTGTAGCACGACGTTTGGTTGCTTCTGAGGTACTCGATTATTTATAATGCAAGGATGCACCGGGCCTCTGCCCTGATACCTTTGCTGGGTAAAGTAGGAAGAGACATCAAGACCCAATCAAGACCTGCGAAATTCGTGGCACATCTTGGGCACATTGCGACTCTGCATTTGCATTGTCATATACAAAGCACGGAGGCTAGGCTCTAGCAAGAGGCTAGTAAGCAGTCCATGCCCAAATCATGAATCATGATGCAAAGCTGAGCCGTCCCCGAGGGTAATGTCTCCCAAGTTAAGATTCGGATGCGTCACGAGTTCCTCCTCCGAGTCGTTTTGTAATACTAACAGAGAATGATGACTGCGATCGCGCGATCCCTTGTCGTGTTTCTGCCCTTATTGCCAACTTGGTTGAAAGAAAGTT
>JABAJW010000066.1:0-26717 GCA_018855395.1 Arthromyces matolae | reverse complement strand
TTATACTGAAGATGCGAGCCTTATACATCTACAGTGCGGTATGATCTCTCAGTGAACGAGGCGATATCCCCAAGTCAGGGCGTAAAAGGGTCCCTTCCTGCGGGGCAATCTTTGCGAATTGGGTTTGGGGACAGTGGCACCCCGCCACGCAAGTTTTCCCTTCCTGAGGGTCAAACCAGAGATGTTAGCTTTTTGAAGGTCTTTCTGTCCACCACACCCCATGAATTTTCGAACTGCGATCAGGAACCTTTCAAGAAGAAGGAACCTGCTGTTACTCGAGGAGATGATGGCGCCAATAACGCTGTCGAGGATGCTTTCGTATCCTTCGTCATACCGATTATTCAGGGAGATCTGCCTTGGCTCATGTCCATCGGCATGCCGAATCCTCTTGCCTGAGGTCGTAACTGAGCCGTTTCGCTTTTATTTTTACTTCCATTCATAGACTCTCACGCCTCATCCTCACCTTGCACTTTTGATGCTACTTATCTGTATTAGATCGTCATTTTTATCTGTGTACATATGATGTTGTATCCTGCACACATAGTTGGCACACCGAATTATCGTTCTCAAGTTATATAGAACCTGCCACAATGATTGTCCGATTGGATTAACCTGAGGCAGAGTTTGTGGTAGGTGATTTATAACCTGAACCTTCGAATCATACTCAGGGAAAATTGTTCCCCATTGTCCATTAAGCCAGTCGGATTGTGACGATTCACTTCGTTACTCCAATTGCAATCGGCGAGATAGAACCTTGCCCGAGCCTCTAACGAGGTTCATCCAAGGTAAGTACATATGCAGCATAATAATGCAGGCAATCTGAGGTAGATACACATCGAGGTGGATAACATTGACACCAGTAGCACTCAAGGTCGTTACTACGGGATTATCTGTCAATTTATTTAGAGAGAGAATAACCTTGAACAGGGGACAACACTGGCACAAGTTACAACAGGGGACGGATGTACTATTACTTACGTACATACTCGATTTTGCCAATAACATTTATGTTCTTGATGTGAGCTTCAGGGCCGATACAGACTGGAAGAAGCGATCGCGCGGGGTTTGCATTCTTAAATGCCAGGAACTTGAAGATAGACAGAGTGGAAGCTTGTAGGGGCCATCAAGTGGAAGTAGAAGACAACCTGTGGATTGCACCGTTATGTCAGCCCAGATGGCAAAGAACGTAGAGTTGATGAAAATATTCTTGTGCATGCAGACAAGTGCAAGATGGGAATGATCGAAACTTGGCCTCTGCCTCTTAGATTCAACTCATATCGAAATCAGACAGAAAATGAGTGAGACCAAGGAGGTCTTGACCTTGGTTTTGTTAGAGATGTAGACTAAGTTAGCCTATACACTCTAGCGACGAGTCTATTGGTGGATATATGGGCGCACCTCAACAGACTGCATCGATATTTAACCCCAGTACTTTCGACAGCGAGTCAGGTAGCGTCCGGGAAGTTAAAGTGGGCGGACATGTATATGGCACAAGGGAGCACTAGCAAGAACGTTTCTGTTCGCAAATGCAGCATCTAAGACCAACGTAGCCCCGACATAAGAATTGGACCCAACATTGGCCTATAATAAATGAATGGGTTAACTCGGCCTTCGTCATGTGTCATGTGGGAAAATGCACGGATCAAGATGCACAGCAATCTTCTCAGGCTTCTCAGAGTCGACATAAGTGTTATAATATATACATACACAACAAGAACCTCAGCTACAAACCCGTTAGCGCAGGTAGATATCAATCTGACACATACATACAGAAGTCATGTCAGTCTTCGAATTCAGAACAACTGTCAACAGCCTTTATCATTCCACATAAGGAAAAGAGATCTCATCATTTCCAAAGGTGACAGTGGTATATACCATACTAGTCAAAGAGGCATCGACTTGAATTTCGGATTTAAGTCATAACTTTCCAAACTGGTAGCAACTTGCAAGGGCCTCCAGCCTTCTGGAATTCAAGCTCATGGAAGGTGTGTAATATTGGCAAAAGTTGTCCTGTTTCCCACCACTTTTATTGATTACTTAAACCCGGAAAAACTCCGACATTCAACCCGTGGCATCTTGGATTTTGACCAATCGCCGCGATGCTCCCAGTGCCTTTCATTGTGACTCAACTCGTTGCTTCTTAATTGCATTCGAATTCGACCCACAGAGACGACAGCCCATGTCGCACGCATTGCCCACCATCTTCTCAATACCAGAAATGGTTTTTTTGACCATAATTCATGGACCATGTCGATACAAATCTTTACGCCCAGGCTATTCTCGTCAGCTCAACCACTGACTTGGATCATCTCGCAAATAATATATTGTAGTCCCCGTTTATACTCGAGTTCGTACTGCCTCTAACCGCTCCAACTAGTCCTGCTTTCTCTTCCATGAAATAATCAAACGAACGGCAAATTCTTGGAGGCATCACATAAAATCGTAGAGGCTCAAGGATAGAAGACTTTGGACTGGCCGGAACCTGACGTCTTGAGCTACGGCACTTGGAAGTGAGCCATGACCATGATTCAGAATCGGTAGAAGAACAGTGTCAATTCAATATTCGACGAGCAGCCAGCATCATATCATCTCTCCTCATTCTCAGTCATCCACCTTCCGGCCTCGGTCGACGATATATCTCGTATTTTCACAAAACGAGGGATTCGTAGTTGATGGCCACTCGAGGCCCGAAAGCAACGGGCACATCAAGTGCCCAAAAGGAGAATTCGACATCAAGATATTGACAGAGAGAGGTCCTCAGTGTGCAGAGTCCCTTCAAAGGACGTCCGTCGTCCACACCGGTGTCTTCTCCTTATCATCATGTATGGAGGTCACAGCCATTGAAAAAGAATCACGACCCTGTAGATCTGCGTTGGGAAGCGGCTGCGTTCCACCATTCAACTTACTATATCGCGAAGGGACTCTTTCAGGAAATCCTAGATGCCATGACTACGGGTCCCAACTGGTTCGAAGGAAAGCAATGTGTCCTTAACGTGGTCTCCCAGCGCCTCTGGCTGAGAGAAGCTGGAGCTGGATCTCCGTCATCGAAATTGTTCCCGTTGAGACCGAACATTATCCCTATCCACTGTATCAATCCAAAACCACAGGGAGTAACCATCGCAATCCCGCAAGCTGCGATTTTCGCGCTATGCTCCATGTCCCACCCTAGCGCCTCCAACCCCAACACTGTTTTCATGGTCGTGGAGAGTAAAATCAAGTCCTCGCGACCCTCTGGACTAGCCTTTGGTTCCGCCGATTCGTCTAATGCAGGAGGACTAAGTGGATAGGGCGAGATGGGCCCTGCAAATTGTTATTTTAAGAGGATTTCCTCGAAGTAGCACGCGATGTCCCCTTCCCCTGAGTGGCAAAAAAAGACCTGGACGAGCCGACGCGCCCTTCAGCCTTCTCGACATTGGAGGTATTCCTCCCCACAATACCGTTCTACTTTGTTCCCAGGACAATGCCGGTACTTTGTTGCGCATGCCTTCGATCCCATCGAAATCGTTCCCGTTGGGACTGAACCTAATCGGGATCTTCAGACTCTCTGCCCCCAGTACCTCCGACTCTCATCGTCATGGACAGTAGAATCATGTCCCCGTGGCCTCTGGTTCCCGTTGGGGCCGAACATAATCCCCATCTACTGTATTATTCACTATCACAAGTATCGTCTCAGTACGATCCCATAAATTGGGATCTTCAGACACTCTGCCCCCAGTACCTCCAACTCCAACACTGTTTTCATCGTCATGGACAGTAGAATTATGTCCCCGTGGCCCTTTGGTGCCCGTTGAGACTGAACGTAATCCCCATCTACTGTATGGATCTCCACGCTCTCTTTGCCCCCCAGCACCTCCAACTCCGACACTGTTGTCATCGTCATGGACAGTAGAATCATGTCCCCGTGGCCCTCTGGTTCCCGTTCAGACTGAACGTAATCCCCATCCACTGTATCATCGGAACACCATCACAAGTATCGCCTCATCGCGATCCCGCAAATTGGGATCTTCACGCTCTCTCTGCCCCCCAGTACCCCCAACTCCACCACTGTTTTCATTGTCGTGGACAGTAGAATCAGGTCCTCGTTGCGCTCTAGACTCCACCGATTCGTTTAATGCAGGAAGGTCATGCGTGCAGAATAGGGCGAGATGGGCCAGGCATATTGTTATCTTAAGAGGGTTCTATAGCACGCGATGTTCCCTTCCTTCGAATAACAAAAAAGGAAAATGAGGACCTAGATGAGCCGATGCGCCCTTCAAGCCTCCTCGACATTTGGAGGTATTCCTCGCCAAATGCAGTTCTACTTTTTTCCTAGCACAATTTCGGTACTGCAAATTGAGCATGCCTTCCATTCCCACCCAAACTGGACCGATATCGTTGGACCCTACACCTTTTCTAATCTCATGTCTTCGAGCCATACCCAAGAAACTGGGACTTGGAAATATGAGTCATGAAGTCAGCGACATCGGAGGGATGTGACGCGTGCAACTCAGGCATGTTGGGTCTCCGTTTTTTGTGAAGGGAGCACAATTGTGTTCAGCACACCGTTCAAACAAAGACACCTCTTGCAAAAGGGAGCACCAACTGCTGTGCAATTCGAGTCCAGACTTCGACCTAATGGAGCTGTCAATTGTTGAAAATGTCGTGACAGGTGTTTACTCTTGCAGAGGGCCGCATCAGGCAATGCTAAAGTCAGCACTCGAGTTCAACGTGGTATTCGAAATCAGCTCATGTCTTGCAGCGAAGGTCTCGATACGACTCAAAAGGTTCTTACAAAGTATGCCGGTCTTCCAAATGTTCATTGCTTGACGAAACATCTTCTGAGCCCACCCACAGGGACGATGACCTCAACTTTTCTTTTAGCGCAACTGCCCCATTGCCTACCGAACATCTTTCGAGTCAAGATAATATCTTCGCTTTCCTCGTTGGTATCGACAATTATCCAAACTTCAGAAACCTGAAAGCGGCAGTGTGCGACACAGACCGGTGTAGAGACTGGTTGCTGTCGAGTCTTGGTGTACCGAGCAGCAATATCATCTATCTTCGCAATGAGGAAGCAACAGGGGCCGGAATACGCAGAGGGCTAGAGAAAATGGCTGATAACAAAGACATCGGTGCAAACGACATCTTTCTCCTCTACTTCTCAGGTCATGGTAGCAACGCACACGCTCCAACGAGCTGGAATACGGCCGACAAGCTTGTCCCAGTGATCCTCCCTTCCGATTTCGATCCTAAAATCTCTAGCGCAGAAGGTAACGAACTTTGTGTCGTATTTTAAATTGGCGTTCGCTTATATTCATGTTACAGGATCGTTGATTGAACCCCGTCGTTGCATTCTTAACCTAGAACTGGGCGATATCCTTGAAGGTATCGCTGCAAAGAAGGGAGGATTGCGTATTGTGAGCTCCGTCCATTTTTTACGATCCGTTTCTCATGACGTAGCTTGCCATATTGGACTGCTGTTTTTCGGGCTGGAAAACCAGAGCAAACGATCTAACAGTCCGTAATTGTGACCTGCAAGATTACAATTACAAGATACCCGAAAATGCTCTTCCATCCTCGTCGATTGGACGTCGCTCTTTCTTCCAAGACCATCGTTCCCATGTTCTACTTTCAGCATGTGGGCCACATCAGAGGGCTTATGAACATGAAAATGGGGGATATTTCGGCGACGCAGTGCTAAAGGTTTTCCAGAGACCACACTTTGAAGATCTAACGTATTTCGATCTAATGACACATCTAGCATCAGATTTTCCTGAACTGTAGGTGCATTGTCATCACCCTCCGTACATATCCTTACTCACATTCTTTCAATAGCATGGCGAAACAAACTCCGCAATGCGAATGTATCGATCTTCACCGCACCGTACTCACACAAACTCCCCGCTCTCAGACTGTCACTGAGACGGAGACAACTTTTTGAAGATCTTTATCGTCATATCAATTGTCCAGGCAGATCCGCCTTGGCCCAGCCCTTTGGACCTGAGCAGATCGCAACTGTGCATTTTCTCTTCTATTCTTTAGTACTCAAGTACATTTTCGTTCTCACCCTTCCACCCCTCATCCCCATGCTCCATTTAGAGGCTCACAGGAATATATGTGACCATTAGATACCCATTTTGTATGTTGCGCGGCGGGGATACTTTTTCGAGTTGGATTACAATTTATCAGTCTCGCTTGGTTACTCTTCATTAGATACATGCTACATTTGATACCCACGTTGTATATACGTAAATGTTTTCGGGTCTGGCTTCAGTCCTCGACTGTAACCCAGCTGCGCTAGAAATATTTCGTAGGACTTGAAACATGAAACAATTCTGACGATCATTACGCCCTTTCGTACAGTACACATTGTCCGTCTACCCCCAGGCGTCACTGGTCAGAAGGAGATGGGTCTCTTCAAGTAACAACTTGCTTGAATTTACATGAGCTGGAGTACAGACCTCAATAAAAAGCAGACATACCAAGAAGTAAAATACAGGACTTCTTAACCTAACCCTGAGTAAATCGACATCTTGTTCCAAATCGCCTGAGCTTCTTGAGCTGTAGCTCCATCAGAGGTCGAAAAGGGGAGACAGGCTAGCCTTTAGTATGTTAAGTAACCGTGTTCATCGGAGTAAGAGAGCTTAACGCAAACATTAGTTGCTGGATGGGACGGGGATAATTGATATTGATGGTCAAAAAGTCGCACAGGAATCAATTGGAACTCGCAACGGCTGGCCACAACCATCTTAGTTAGAAGGGGCAGCGAGGTTGTGGAGCAGAAACGTACGAAAGAGTTTCGAAAGGGGGTGTGCACTCCAGGCATGAAGATCGAGAACACGACAAGCACTTTGATCGAAAGTTCGTCGTAGATTATAGGGAAAACGACCGCTGCACTATCAAGGTGTCCGCGTTCGACCACTACTCAAATCAGTCAGGATGAAATTGGCAGAGCCTAGTTACTCGAACGCTCACCAAGATGAGGTACAACGGAAGCCTGCGCAAACCTGCATGCAGTACTCCATGTCGAACCGCCACTGTTCGAGCTTAACGCACACGATAGTTGGGAACGGGGATCCATGTAATGTGAACGCGTGGCACCGCTACGCAAATCAGTCAGAATGAAGTTCACAGAGTAGTTACTCAAGCGCTCACCGAGGTGACGTTCAAGGCCAGGACACCGGGAGCAAGCATCCATTACTCTCTATTCGAATCACCACTGACGGGTATAATAAGTAACGGTGTTAATCGGTGTATGAGAGCTTAACGCACACAATAGTTGCCGTATGGGCGAGAATGTTTTCAACAATCAAATGGTGGGCCTCTTGCACCTGTTTTTTTTTCGGACCACAGACATTGTCCTCCTACACTCCTGCGTATAGGGGCCCAGACCGAAATGTTAACGAAGCTTGATTTTCCGTGAGCTCAGTAGATGAACCTCATCAAAGTACACTAACCCTAACCCTAACCCAACTGATGTTTATCCTGTTGCTCAGAATCACATAAAATTGGGGTGTTGCGGATGCGAAAAAGGGAGACGGGCCAGCCTCTAGTATCATTAGCGACTGCGTTGGTAGAAATATGAGAGGTGAACGCACCGATAGTTGCTGTGGGACTGCCTGGAACAGGAATGAACGTCAAGTCGCACGAAATGACTATTTCACGAAACGATTAAACTCGCAATGGCCACATCCACCTTGGTTGGTATGGACAGTGAGGTGATGGACCCGTGTACGCGTGACACCGCTACGCAAAGCAGTCAGGGCGAAGCGGGCAGAGTCTAGTTCCTCATGCGCTCAAATGATGACGAAGGTCAAGAGGCAGCAGTACTCCATGCCGCATCGACACTATTCAATGTCGAATCAAAGGTCTAGCGGAATTCCTGAGTTTCGCAAAAAAAAAAGAAAAAAAAAAGTTTTCCACCTAATGCTGGCATACAGATTCATCGTGTGGAGAGGAGCACCCCTTAGCTCCTGAGTGGAGGTAGGCGTAGAAAGGAAGGTGCAGAAACATGGGGAGACTCTTCCAGCCGAACTCCACCGTTATTCTGCTGGAATTGCATGTTGCTGGTGAGAAAGAGACCAGGGGACTCGAGCGGAAAATGTTCTTACACAGGCACAAGGACGAAGGGAGGATATATGACACGTTGACACCTTTTCAGGTCTTGTTATCCGGAAGTCGATACATTGTGAGCCTCTCCCGTGCTTCATTCGTACTATTCTAATTGCTTTGGCACCACATTCAGGTTTTGGCGCCCAGGCCTGAAATGTGCGTGATTAGGGTTAGGGTTATAACCCTGATTTGTTGGCCCAAATGAGATGCCTGTAAGAATCGCATACGCAACGCGAGACGAGGTCCTCGATAGCAAGGCATGTGTATCTGACCACTGCAATACAGGATACGCAGACGTTTCAGAGAGTTTTAAGGCAGCGAACAGCGAAGCCCCAAGGAAACTGTGTGGAAATTGGATGCTTAAACTGGGAGAAAGGAGGAGCTGCGCACTTGCTGAATCTCCTTTAATAAATGGTCCAAAATCTCCCCCTTCACTTTCTCCCTTCGATACAGAGAACAACGAGCGTCCGTAACCAGATACCTCTGGGCCGCTGGTTGGAAAAATTTCAAGTCTCGCGCCACACATGCGTTGAGAAATGTCGTCCTTCGAGCTGAAGGAGATTGGGCGCATATGCCAGGGATTTCAATCTATCGCCTACGACACAGATGGAGGCTTCGATGACGTCCTAGTTCGATGAAAACAACGAACCACGCCTAGGACGCGTAGAAAGCGAGCGGGCGATTCAGAGTAGTATAAGGTTCTGAGGCGACTGCGAGGAAATTGAACACCTGAACGCCTGAACGCGGAAAGAGACGAATAAAGTACCGGATTGACTTGCGCTTCCTCTGTCTTCCCGCGTGAACATCGAGACGGGGACGATGGGTCAAACTGAGCGATATTCTTGGAAAGTATTGTGACCTGCTAGCAGCGTTTGGCCGTCTATGTAGTTCGGGACACGCAAAACGTCTTCAGACCGGTCATCGGCATGGTTAACTCGCACATACTCACCAAAGCAAATCAGGCCCTCCAGTGAACGGTCATCGTCGTCGACGTTGAAGGCGGAAGTTTGGCATTTGATTGCCGTCGTGATGGTCACATCCATACAATCACAACACGACCTTTTGATCATCGCCCATCACAATGACCATGGCACCTACGGATAAATTTTCTTCGGCCCCTACATAGCTATGTACTTCAGTCCATCTTCTTTTCGAAATTCACTCCCTGGCTCCTCTAGGCTGAAAGGCGACCCCTAATGGAACAACAACGGCGGCAGATAGCTGAGGACTTTTAGTATCAATCATAGATCCCTCAAGTTCTTCTTGCCTTTTCGCGCCAACTAAACTCCTGTATCCAATAATCTGGCCATCGCTGTGAATAGCATAGAAAAGGACGATGACACGTTCAACTGCGACGTCGACGCGTGGATCACACGACACCAGCGGGAGTTGTCCAATTGTTAATCTGTCGTTTTGACTGGCCGGGTTTTTATTACCTTCACCGGTACTTTTGCTTAATTTGAACCTCTCAAAATAGTCCCTCTTTGCATACTGTATCGAAGCTCTGGTTATGGCAATGCTTTTTCAGTGTTGGCACCCTTTGTGGCCACACACGCTCATCATCTACAAGGGCGTAAGTAGCCCATATATACATTTTCTCAAGGACCTTCTGATCACCTCACTAGTTAACCACCGCCTTTCATGTAGTCGAGCCTCATGCGGACAAGATCTCCGAATCCAATCGTAGCCCCTACCCTCTGAACCCAGGGTTTCGTTTATCAAAATCGAATTGGTTCAGTGTCTATCGCGATTTCTTCTTATCAACAGAATCCTTCGATTTTATATTCCTCAATGCACGTATAGTCATTTTGTGCGCCAGAGGCTGCGAAATAATGGACCTCAATGAGTATTTTGCCTCTCTTACTATGTTCGTCAAGATTTTTACCCAAATTTCAGCTTAGCCAGCACCACTATTTCTGCATTTGATAATAACCGCACCGGTGCCTCATTGGTTAAACGTTGCAAATCAGCTCAACTTATGGGTATGTTTAGGTCAAATAACGAGTTCCTTCAGTGTTATGGAATCCCGACTTTTACTATTTCCTAGAATTCGGTCTATACGTTAACAAATGTGGAGATCCAGTCAGGGAGCAACTTTGATTCATACTTCATGATCTTCGACGATCGCTCAATTGAAGGACCTGACCTGAAGTCTGAATGTTTTAGTTCAACTGGCAACGATGAAGTCCGGTGCATATGGGATGGTCTACTCGGAGACAGCCCATGTGTAACTCAGAACCCTCAAGTTCACGCAGTGATGAACTTCGTGGTTCCATTGGCTGGGTCCAGACTTGATGTGATTGCACAATGTGTAGTCGAACTCAGGCTGGTACCAAAGTTCCCGCTCTTGAACCTGTGCCACTGGTGATGGAGACGGGACAAAGTTCAACGAACTTAAATATCTGGTTCCTGAGGAGGGAAGGGAAGTCTTTCTCCTTCAACGCAACCTTCAGAACTAGTACTGTCCCCCAAAACTACGCTAAGGCGTTTGCATACCCGATAAGTACAGATTGCACACACGTATGTATCTTGGCGGGCCTCTCTTTGTGATCCCAACTTGAACTCTATTTAGCATGACTCACGCTGGCTCCTACAGTATCATTCCACATATCGCAATTTTACTCTCAGTCCTGTACCCTTTGTGTTCGACATTCTCACCTGGATTGCGAAGAACATCTCGGATCATCATAATTGCTCCGTGACGGTTGGTAAAGACTCCAGTTAGAATTGGCTGTAAGTAATCTATGTTTAGATCGAAGTGGCTGGATGATTGAATGTTGTTTGCCACGAAGATTTGTTTCCCAGGGTTTTCCTCAAACTCCCATGTCTGAAAATCTTCCCCACTCTGCGCAAGTCTCTTCCCAGTAAGTTTATTCACCACGGTTACCCAGCATCTTTTCAGCCTACTACAGTAATGTCTGGGTTATCACCATTGGTATCAACAAGTATCCAAACCTTACCGATCTGAATGCCGCCGTTAGCGACGCAGACGGATTTCGAGATTGGGTGATTGACTGGTTTGGTGGGGATCTTACAAACACAACCGATCTTCGCGATGAAGCCGCAACGAGGGTAGCAATTGTTCGGGCGCTGGACACATGCGCTGAGGACAATCGTATACATGCCAACGACATCTTGATCATCTACTTTGCAGGCCATGGCGCCTCGACGCTCGCTTCAATCAATGTACATACCGCCAACAATAGATTACAGATGATTTTACCCGCTGATTTTGATCGTACTAAAGTCGGAGGTAAACATGTTTGCATCGTACTTCAAACGGTCTTTGCTTATGCTTCTGTAACAGGATCCTGGACGGAACCTGGTCATGGCATCTTCGACGTAGAACTTGGGAGTAAAGTCGAATACATCTCGGCCAAGAGAGGCGGACTCCGAGCTGTGAGTTACCTCCAATGATGTCGTTTTGCCTTGTCATTTCTGATTGTGGCCAGCTTGTCATTTTGGACTGCTGTCACTCTGGCTCCGGAACGAGAGGGAGCGCCGGTTTTACGGTTCGTGGTATCAACCTGCCTGAATACGTGATACCCAAAGATGCCTTTTCATCGCATGATACGTACGACCCCTTTTGCAAAAAGACCCGTTCCCATATTTTACTCGCAGCATGCGCGGAAGATGAGGCGGCGTATGAAATGGACGGTCATGGGCTCTTCACTCATGAATTGCTAGCCATTCTGTCGAAATCAAAGGTGGAATATCTGACTTATGACGGCCTAATGTCACAGCTTGGAAACTCTCCCTCTCTGTACGTATATTGCCAGTCAGTCTTGATCTACATATTCACTAATTTTGACTAGCATGGCGAAGCAGGCTCCTCGATGCGAAGGCTTCGGTCTCAATCGCACCGTATTCACGTTGGATACCTTCACCTCCTTTCAGCCACCCATTTACGCTATCCAGGAAGTGATCAGGGCTTGTGGAAGCTTTCGTTTGGCAGGAGGTCGGAATCACGGCATCACCAATGGCGCTCAATTCACTGTTCACACCGATAAAAACTGTACCTCGGGCGAAGTTGCTTGTATTGTGGCCGTAAACACCCTACCATTAGTTACCCATTGCTCGTTTCTGCCTGATACCTCCGAGACTCTATCCTCTTTGCCTCACGATGCGGCCCTTTATGCAGTTCAAACACTTCACGGACACAGTCTCCAGCTTTTTATCGACCGCGATGACCCGCACTACCCTCGATGGAAAATGCTCATTGACCAAAATGTCAGTGACATCAGTATCGGCTCCATCCACCTCGTCGGGCCTAATGACGAGGCGGATTTGGCCATAAGCGCAGACGGACAAAATGTTCTGTTCGAGGTGAAAAATGCGAAATGTCGCGAATATGGGGCGGAATATCTATCATGGAAGGCTGTCCGTATTGATGAACCAGATGACTATCTTCTTGGTATTCTTCGCGGTGCCGCTGATTTCTTTCGTCACCTTGACCTCCCGAATATGTCCGCACTTTACAAGGAACCCTTCGAGGTCAGGTGTTTGGAACTTTGCCAGCAAGAGTCGTTCTTCGGGCCGTGGGCCCCTAAGCAGGATGCGTCGAATCTCTGTAGGGACCACAAAATCTACATAGTGACGAATGAAGATGCAGAATACGGCTTTGAGATCAAAAATAATTCTTTGTGGTCTCTCTATGCCGCGGTCTTTATGTTTGATGTCCACAATCTACGAATCGGTGAGTGACAAGCGTTTGTTATAATGAGGACGTGAGCCTTATCCATCCATAGTCCGCTACGATCTCTCAGTAAAGGAAGCAACTTCTTCAAGTCACGCTGTTAGAGGGTCCCTTCCAGCGGGACAAACTTTACGAATTGGATTTGGGGACAGTGGTGCCAAACCACGCACGTTCACCCTTCCGACGGGTCAATGCACGGATATCAGCTTTTTGAAGATCTTTCTGTGCACTAATGCCAACGACTTTTCAGGCTTTGATCAGGAGCCTTTCAAAAAAAATTTGCTTGCTCTTTCTCGAGGCGATGGTGGCTCCAGGCGTGTTAAAGATTTCTACGGTGCTCTGGTTATACCGGTTATCCAAGGAGAACTGTCTTGGCTAATCGAACAGGGCATGCCAATTTAACTTGACTGAGGCTGTTGTTAACATTTTGTTTTTCTTCTGTTCCCCTCCCAATGCATTTTCAGACACTTTCGCTCCTTGTCCCTCACCCAGTGTTTGCAGCTGCAATCTATAACTATCGCTCACTTGATTGTCGGATACATGCTACTATTGGATACTCATTATGAATGTTATGATTTTTTACCGTATATTTTTCCCGTCCTTTCCTAACCCATGAACAAGTTCTTCGAGCGTGGGTTATCTGCCTTGAACAACTACAAATAGTTTCGGAGGTTCTATTCGATCTTTTAATTTAGGACAACAGGTATGTCAGAACGAATGTGTAACGTTGAGTAATGAATTGGTTGATTCCTAGTATGAGCTCCAGCTGGAGTGCATAAAACTTGATGAAAAGCAGACTTACCAACGACTCAGGAGTGGCTCCCTAGCCCTAGGTAACGCGATTCCTTGCTCAGATTAGTGTGAGTCAAAGATATTGAAAAGGGGAGACAGCACTGCACCTTTAGTATCATTAGTAACCGCGTGTATCGGAGGATGTGTGGTGGGAATAATTGATCTTCGAGCCTTCTGAATCGGCGACAGCATCGAAAAGTCGCATGGGTTGTTGAGGGGATTCCTCCAGGATCAATTGGAACTCTCCCCACTTAGATAACGAGGTTGTATACTCAATTGTACTATGCTGGATCCTCAAGCCAAAAAAGCCGTTTCAAATTTCACCGGGCATAATTTTACCAGCTTGAGAATGGGAAGAATAGGGCCTTCATACTCCACGCTACTCCACGTCTCGATTTTGCCGGACAGTGCCGGACTCTGTACCCAAAATAAAATCAAATTTGATTGGTTAATCACTGATCATTCTTGGCAAAGATTTGTCCCACAATCGATGGTTTGCCCGAAGAGCCTGGGTA
This sequence comes from Arthromyces matolae, assembly GCA_018855395.1. Taxonomy (NCBI): domain Eukaryota; kingdom Fungi; phylum Basidiomycota; class Agaricomycetes; order Agaricales; family Lyophyllaceae; genus Arthromyces; species Arthromyces matolae. The sequence continues at coordinate 12,623 of JABAJW010000066.1, read as the reverse complement.
AACACAGCTACTGACGACTCTGGCACATCGACAATGGGGGAGTGCGTACTTGAGTCCCATGTTTTGTTATTCGAAATAAAACTGACATTTTACAGCACAGGCCCCAATGCAAACACAGGCTCCAAGTACGTGGGATCCCATACGTGACAAGATACAAAAACACCTTTTTGAGTCGATTACAGGCGTAAAACCTTCGCTTTGGCAATTGGCATCAACAATTATTCTTCTCATACAAGTTTGAAAGGCGCCGTTGGCGACGCAGACCGGTTTCGAGATTGGTTGGTATCAGGTTATGGTGTACCGTGCGGGAATATCATCAATCTTCGAGATGAGGAAGCAACGGGGGCGGGGATTCGCGGGGCGCTAGCTAGCGTGGTCGATAACGAACATATCAATCCTGGCGACAATTTCATCTTCTACTTTTCAGGTCTTGGCAGTAGCGCAGACGCTCCAGCAAGCTGGTATATGAGCACCAATCAAATACAGATGTTCCTCCCGTCTGATTTCGATGCTAACATCCCTACCGAAGCCAAAGGTAACGCAAGATGTGTTATAATCCGAATCTTATATTTCCTTTACAGGACTATGGACGGCTGAGCCTGGTCGCGGCATTCTCGACACAGACCTGAGAGATATTATCGAAGATGTCTCCGCCAGGAAGGGAGGATTGCGGATTGTGAGTTACCTCCGAATTACTCTACCTCGCTAACTCTCACTTGTGAATAGCTTGCAATTCTAGATTGCTGTTTCCGCGGTGCAGGAACGCAATCAGGGGCCGATAATCTTACTGTCCGTGGCGTTGACCTGGCAAGCTACAAGTTACCCGAATCCCCTCCATCGTCATTGACCCGCGGCTCGTTTTCTACGCACCACCGTTCTCATATTATACTCGCAGCATGCGCGGCAAATGAGAAGGCTTATGAAGTTGGGGACCGCGGATTATTCACCGACGCATTGCTAGCCATTTTCCAGAAGCCAAACTTTCAAGATCTGACGTGTTTGGACTTAATGAGACAGTTGGAGGATTTTCCTGAGCTGTAAGTATATTGCCAATCAGTCTGCACATATCCTTACCAACTTTGAGTAGCGTAGAAAAACAAACTCCGCGCTGTGAAGGCTTCGATCTCCATCGCAACTTATTCACGTTGGATACCTCCACCTCCTTTCAGCCACCCATTTACGCTATCCAGGAAGTGGACAGGGCTTGTGGAAGCTTTCGTTTGGCAGGAGGTTGGAAACACGGCATCACCAATGGCGCTCATTTTACTGTTCACACCGATAAAAACTGCACCTCGGCCGAAGTTGCTTATATTGTGGCCGTAAACACCCTACCATTAGTTACCCATTGCTCGTTTCTGCCTGATACCCCCGAGACTCTATCCTCTTTGCCTCACGATGCGGCCCTTTATGCAGTTCAAACACTTCACGGACACAGTCTCCAGCTTTTTATCGACCGCGATGACCCGCACTACCCTCGATGGAAAATGCTCATTGACCAAAATGTCAGTGACATCAGTATCGGCTCCATCCACCTCGTCGGGCCTAATGACGAGGCGGATTTGGCCATAAGCGCAGACGGACAAAATGTTCTGTTCGAGGTGAAAAATGCGAAATGTCGCGAATATGGGGCGGAATATCTATCATGGAAGGCTGTCCGTATTGATGAACCAGATGACTATCTTCTTGGTATTCTTCGCGGTGCCGCTGATTTCTTTCGTCACCTTGACCTCCCGAATATGTCCGCACTTTACAAGGAACCCTTCGAGGTCAGGTGTCTAGAACTTTGCCAGCAAGAGTCGTTCTTCGGGCCGTGGGCCCCTAAGCCGGATGCGTCGAATCTCTGTAGGGACCACAAAATTTACATGGTGGAGGACAAAAACGCCTCCTATGGCTTTGAGATCACTAATAACTCTATGAATTTGTTTCATGCCGAGGTCTTCATGTTTAATGTCCACAATCTGCAGATCAGTGAGTGCCGAGTGTTTATTGTAAGGAAGATGTGGGCCTTATCCCTCTTTAGTCCGTTACGATCTCTCAGTGAATGAATCACTTTCTACAGGTCACGCTGATAAAGGGTCTCTTCCACCTGGAGAATCGTTGAGAATTGGCTTTGGGGACAGTGGTGCCAATCCACGCATGTTCTTCCTTCCGGAAGGCCAAAGCACGGACATCAGCTTTTTGAAGATCTTTCTTTCTTCTAGGCCCCACAGCTTTTCGGACCTTGATCAGCAGGCACCTTTTACGGACAACGCTTGTGCTCGAGGCGATGTTGGCCCCCGGGAAAGTGTTGAGGACTTTGCTCTAACCATACCAGTTATACAAGGAGATATATCTTGGTTAATGAAAATGGGCATGCCGGATACATTATGAATGAGGTGCCCTTATTCCAGTAGCTTCGCTTCTCATCTCTTTACACGGCGTTTGCAGTCCATTCCCTATCGAAGAACGTAACACGTTCCCCTTACTCCTGACTATTCACGGTCACATGATTGTTGAGTATAGTCGACTGTATTTCGAGGACTCCAATTCTCTTGTTCTCTATCGCCCTCATCTTTCCAGTTGTTACATTGTATTCCCGCTAAGTATTCAGTTCCCCCCCGCATATATCATTGCCGCGCCCTGGGACTCTCGTGACAACGACATTGTTCTCACACCCATCGCCATCCAAACTCCATTAATCGCAAGGATGGCCTCTAACATCGCCTCACTACGCAAGCGTGAGGCGATAGAGGTACGGATGGGAGAATGGTCTCTGCAGCTGCTACGCTCATCTCTCCTTCGTAGAAGGGATGTTGGCGCAAACATCTAGAAACGGAATGTTGATAATATGGATCTTGGATGACGATATCGGATCCAACGCATGTTGGGGGTGATGGGGTCAAGTTGGTGTAGTATAACATGGAGCTCGACAAGGGCTGACAGATAGATAATCCCGACAAAACCGACATCGGCGTCTCGAATTTCCCCGGCGGTGCTGGGAAGGGAGATGATCACTCCTGCCTGTGTACGATCAGGTTTTGGCGCCCATAAATGTTCGTGGGTAGGGTTAGGGTTAGAACAACAACAACACTGACTCGTTGGCCCAAATGAGACGCCCGTAAGAATCGCATGTGCAACGCGGTATGGAGTCGAGGTTGAATCCTCGATAGAAAGGCATGGCATCTGACCACTGCATGCTGAAAATACAAGATACGCAGGCGTTTTGAAGAGTTTCAAGGCGGCGAATAGCGAAGTCCCAAGAAAACTGTGTGGAAATTGAACGCGTGTATGGGAGATAAGCAAAAAGAGGTGCTGCATACTTGCCGAATTTCCTTCAATAAATGGTCCAAAACCTCTGCCTTCACGTTGTCCCTGCCATAGAGAACATTGAGACTAAGAACAACGAGCGTCCGTGACCAGCGGCCGCTGGTTGGCAAAGTTTCAAGTCTCGCGCCATGCATGAGTTGAGAAAGGTCCTCCGAGCTAAAGGAGGTTGGGTGCATAAGGTAGGGATTTCAATAAATCACCACGATACGGATGGAGGCTTTGAGTAACGTCCTGGTTCGTCGACCTAGCTATGAGGGGTCCACGATAAATCAGCCTGCTGAATGAAAGAGGTAGGTAATCATAAACAACGAACCACGTCAGGAAACCTCCACTAATGTAGTCCCCACTCGTGCGGCTCGGCCTCTTCTAGGACGCGTAACGTGTAGAAAGCGAGCAAGTGATTCAGAGCACAAGGTTCTGAGGCGACTGTATGGAAATTAAACATTTAAACGCGGAAAGAAACGAATGAAGGAGGTGCGTCCCGGATTGACTGCTTTTCAGCGCTAACAGAGTTCAAATCCTCTATCTTCGCTGGTACAGAACATCGAGAGTAGAACGATGGGTCGAACTTTTTGATATTCTGGGAAAGCCTATTGCGACCAGCAGCATTTGATTTTGGCCGTCTAGTCCGCCACGCGCAAAACATCAGGTCTCAGGCTTGTAGTCGACATTAAAAGTTACGAGCAAAGGTTAACTCTAACTCGCACATAGTCATGTCCAGTGAGCAGACGCAAGAGTCGAGTGTTGACGGTCATCGTCGTCGACGTTGAAGGCGGAAGTTTGGCATTGTTGATTGCCATCGTGATGGTCACATCATACGACGACAACGCAACCTTGATCATGACCCATCACAATGACAACCTCTACGAATAAATTCTCTTCGCTATGGACTTCAGTTCCCCTAGACTACGCTTTTTATTGAAATTCACTGGCTGGCTCTTCTAGTCTGAATCGGGACCTATAATGGAACCAGAACGGCGGCTGATAGAGCAGTCTGCATCCAATAATTTGGCCGTCGCTGTGAAACAGACGATGCCACGTTCAAATCGAAAGCTACAGCCATTGTGACTATAAGCCCTGCTATAATCTGCCGTATTGGCCAGGTTTCTTTCAACGGCCCTTTGCTTAAAGTCTGCCACCGAGTGGACGCTAACTTCCTCAACATCAATTCCACGTCTACGCCATATAGTGAGTGCTATTGGTTAACGCATATAGAGATCCCACCCAAAAAACTCTGACATTCGGCCAAGTAGATGTCGTCCAGGAATCTACCAAATCCTTGAACTTCGAACCTTCAGCGCGAACACTTTCCTCCAATCTCCAGCCACGGTTACCAAGATGATTGATTCGCAGGAAAAGTTACAGCACCTGTTCTGTACATCCTTATCAAAGCATCATTAACTTGACTGCCGTTCTCTAGTAGCAATTGGATGCGACCGAGGCTACTGTTAATAATTATGTGTCAACAACGCTGCTTCTCATATGTTGTGTTCTCAGCTCTTCCTAGCCCCGTTCTCAAGCGCCCTCATGCCCAACAATACCAACAAATCCTCAGGCCTCAACCGCGATACCGTCCACCTCAAAGCTATCCTCAGCTAGTCCTGATATCTTGAAGCACCCGTTTAGGCGACTCTATGTCCCCTTCACAAACATCTGAGGGAGTTCCACCTACCCCTGCCGACGCAAGAAAATTCCAAATCCGTGATGAAACCCACTTCGCTGCTCATGGAGGACGCATGATATTCGCGATGGAGGTATCAACTTTTGTCGGGAGTTTGGAATCGTTACATGTTTTGAGGGTTGAGGGTTATTGCGATGGGGAGTGGATTAGAGCATCTACAAATCGTTTTCCCAGTTCTGGCTGTCGTGAGTCCCAAAGTCGTATCTACTCTGAATATCTGTGACCGATTTAGTAGGTGTATCTGTTATACATCGCTTTTTCCCCTCTTATCCATGGGCTACTACAGGCCTTTTTAAACACATCATGTTCGCGTTGATCACCACCTCGATTGTTTATTTCATACGCGACGTTCTTCCTCTTGCAACCTATGCAGGAGTCCCTTCCGACTCTCTATACCTCTTCTGGAAGCTAATCAGGGTTCTCTAATTAGCCGTCGTGATTCTAACTCCCCTCAAACCTCAGTATCACCATGCTCCGCAAGATCCCTCCGTTCGTCCTCCATCCTATCTATACCGTACCTCACAGAACTTCCTCTGGTCCTCTGCTCAACCTACAACTTCAGGGAACCTCAACCGTGTGCAAGCAGCGCCCCACAGTTTCCAGTATGTATACGATTGATGGTATTGATGGTTTCAAATTTTCATAATGGAGGCTGTACTTACATTGTATGATTGCAGAAATGACTGAATCTAATTGATAAACCCAGGTTCTGTGTCCCGAACGCCCAAAGGATATACAAAGCCGAAAAAAGAAGTATCGGGATGGCAGTTAGTTCGTACTTACTGTAACCATATATTCTCCATGATAAGAATAGGCAAGGCGTTTTGAACTTTCTTTCTCAAACAATTGTGGCGTACTCACTGCTTTCACCCCTTTTTCATCACGTTTTCCCTGTTATCTTAGTGTCAAAAGGATGATATTTCCCTTAGTCCTCAAGGAAACTAGCCACCGCCGCTGTAAGTTCTGTCAAGGTCGTCATCGTAGGCTTTGTTAATTGATCATAACCCTAAGGGTAGTGGAAACAAAGGGAGCTACTAATTGAGTTGTTCATCATTGTAAATTTTTGTCACTGATTTGGTCTCAATCTCGATGTTTGCGGTTAGGTATCATGTATGTATTCACTTTGGCCGGAGACCATCATACTCGGACTTGGCTTGACCACAAGCAAAATACATAAAAGCCCCCATACGATGGCAGAGAACGTTAACAAACTGCTGGCCAGATTCGTTTAACTACCGCATTGCCCTAACTGGATTTCGCGCATTGCCACACACACAAAAAAAAAACGTAATCATGTCGTCCACATCCATTCGACTCAAACACTTGGTACTTGCATCACTCATCGCAGCCGCAGTCGTCCATCAGTCCTCATCGTTTGCAGAGGCAGCCCCAACTCTACTGCCTCTTCCGCAAGAACTGCTCCCTACGGACTCACTTGCGCTTGCGCCTTCCGTCAACTCAGACTTCTTGGATCTCACGATTCCCATCATTTGTAAGTACCTTCCTTTCATAAAGTCTTCACTTTCTCATTTTTCTGCCTACCCTTCTCAGCCTCGGACATCGACTCAGATATCGCAATTGATTGCGGGCAAGATCAGTTTGCCAGTGATGCCCGCTGCGTATCAGCCCCCACATTGATCCGCCGTAACAATGACGATGACAAAGTCAAGGCTCAACGGGACGAGTTCAACAAGTTAGCCCAACTCGATGATGCCGCCTTGGATACGCGTATGGGGATCCTCGAGGCTGAGGCTAAGAAGCTGTTAGAGGCTGCGTATCCTTGGTCCGTACCTCTGGCCAGGGCCTACAACACCTTAACAACTTCGGACTCCTACAATTTCTTTCGTTCTTCAAACTTCCAAAATCTGATGAGCAGGATAACCACCGCGCGCTTGACAGAAATTATTTCTTCCTTTGGCATGTTGCGATCTAATACACCCCACGATTTTCAGCTCACGAAGGTAGTATATAACTATCTCACAAGGCAAGGAGGCATCGACAATAATTGCCTACCCACAAGGCAGGCTTTCCTCATTGCCAAAGAAATAGTCAACCTCAATAATGGTGATTCTTCACCGGACGCTCCTTCACCGGAAATGCAACACCAGAAGCAATTAATAGCAAATGAATATCTCCCCAAGTTCCGTGACCTACTCAAGAGACGGGCTTATACAAACGACCCAGAGACCTACGTTCGTTCATCTCCTCCCTCGATCGAGGACGAAATTGGAGACATTTCATCGACTTACATGGCGTGGGAACAGTCGAAGGATAAGAAAAAGATTGTGTTTGCGAATACGAGGAATAAGTGGAATTTGGGGGCTTTAGAGAAACAATTCCAGCAGAAACTGGACAGAGCGAGGGACAAAGTCAGTATTGTGCTCAAAGCGTATATATGGCTTTTGTCACAACCGGACCAATTGTGATAAAAGGCGCCATAGGAGTAGCCTGAGGAGGGGATGTTATACCTTAAATAATAGACTGGTGATGGTTTGTAGAGGAGCGACCTAGATTTCTTCATTTTTATGCTCAACTATGATGAAATAACTGGTTGTACAGAGACCAAACAGAGACATGTTTCTTAAACGTTTTCAAGCTTGCAATTGAAACTATTTCTCTCCTCTGAATCCAACACGACTATAGCTAGCTACGGTGACTTCCCCACCCCTCTCTCTTGATCCCGGTAGACATTTGTTTACGAAACAGATCTGGACTCGTGTTTTCTGACTCATTAGCTTTCCCATTCGGCATTACTGTTTCCTCAATTCCTTCTATCTGACATAACACATTGCGCTCGAAGCGCTCGTGTATATGGCTTTTGGAATCAAAGGCGCCATAGGAGTAGCTTGAGTAGGGGATGTTGTACCCAATATATCGATCTCATCCATCGTCTTTTGCCTGTGTACATTCAGGTTTTGGCGCCCAGGCCAGAAATGTTCGTGGTCAGGGTTAAGGATAGAACCGCCCTCAATGGTTGGTTCGGCTCAAATGGCGCGCTTCCCGATGCCTTTAAAAATCCCATGCGCACCGCGTTAGGATGGAGACGAGGTGCTCTGAATCCTCGGTAGAACATCATGTGTATCTGACCACTGCATGCTGAATGTACAAGATACGCAGGCGTTTCGGAGAGTTTCAAGGCAGCGAATAGCGAAGTCCCAAGGAAACTGTGTGAAAATTAAATGAATGCTTGAACTGGAGAGAAAGCTCAAGGAGGGCCTGCGTACTTGCTAAATTTCCTTTAATAAATATGTCATGAAACCTCCACCAATGTAAACCCCACTAGTGCGGCTCGGTTTCTTCTAGGACGCGTAGAAAGCGAGCAGGTGAATCAGAGGACAAGGCTCTGAGGCGATTGTGTGCGAATTAAACACCTAAACGAAAGAGACGAATAGAGCTAGAGGAGTTGCGTTCAGACTTGTAGTCGACATCAAAAGTTAACAGCAAAAGTGAATTGGCACAAACTCACCAAAGAAAACCAGGCGCTCCAGTGAGTAGACGCAAGAGCCGAGTGTTGTCATCGTCGTCGACGTTGAAGCTCGAAGTTTGGCATTGTGGATCTTTGACATTAGGGTTAGGGTTAATACACAACTCGAATACGACGTTCGCTCACCATGTTCTCCTCCAAGAACTCAACGTTTAACGCGTGCGAAAACGCAGATACCTCCGACGGCCTGGTGCTACTCTTAAGCTTTGCATTGAATGTTCAGCGCGGGATTTTGATTTCTACAACGCTTGTTGAGGATGCCGGATCTAGGATGATAATGGGGGATTGAGATTGATGACATGCACGCGGAGATTTTGCGATCGTTGCGCGTAATGGGACCAAACCGGGGTATTGAGGTCGACCGACGGCTAATGAGAGAACCCGGAGTAGGTTCTAAAAGAGGTATGGAGAGTTGGATGGAGATCCTGCATAGGCTGCAAGCTGTTGCAAGAGGGAGGACGTCGCGAGGACGTCTCGTATGGAATAGACAATCCTGAGACAATCGAAGTGGTGACCACACGATTATAGTTTCTGAAACAGGTCCAGACAGTCAAACGATGTCGAAGATGTCGATGGGACGTGTGGTACAATTATGCTAAATTCGGTTTAGGGCCAGGAATACTCGGAGTTGCAACAAATTTGAACTTCGCCAGTGGATTTTGTTAGGAAATGGCCACGCCCAAATGGCGTACTTTTCGATCCCTGCAGAGATTAACGCGAATGAGGATCTTCAATACGATCGCAGATGTATTGCGTCATACAAAAGTACTGGTGGCCGATATAATGTTTTCCAAATTCGTCGCGACCGTCTGTACAACTAGGCCCGATCGTAGCCCTTGAAAACCAATGCCAGGGGTGCCTGCAATATAATCACTGGACCATGGACATCAGGAGGAAGTTTAGGAGGGCGTAGAATTTGTATTGGACTCACCAGACGGAAGCAAGCGAACCGTGATAACAGCTGCACGCTGAGCTCGAAGTTCTTGCGCATGAAACTAGACCAACATAAACCACGCCAGGGTAGTACCCGATGATACCGCAGCACTGAGGCTGTGATATGGCGTCTTGGTTCATCGGCCTAAGGATTTGGGAACAATGAGTCGGCATGGTAAACGAAAAAGCCGTCAAGAACGAACCATTTATTGAAGCCTTCCACTTGTATAGTCTACCAGTGCAAGTCAAGAACGTGTGAAGATTGCGCATGCGGTAGGATATATATAAGGAATGGCAGGATCTTGAATCGAATGTACGGAAATTAGGTGTTAAACGTTAAAATCGGACGTAAATGAGGTGTACCTGCCAGATTTACTTCAAGAGTGCATAATATCCAAACCTTTATCGCCATGTTCTAGATAATGATATCGCGACTGGAAAGAGGGTTGACTTGAACGATATTCTGGGCAAGTACATTAGCTGTCTAACTCGCAATGTCCAGTTTTGAATCCCACACCATGGATACGCGGTATCGAAAGTCCTCTTGGCTTGATGAGGTTACGCCCATAAGCCAAGGATTCGATATAGCGAATATGTATGTTGTTGGGACGGCGTGCATCGTCAGTACTTCAGTCTTTGTTCCGCCACTTTTTACAAGCGAAGGAAAGTCTTCACGGATGGAGACTGGCGACGTCGGTAAGAGCAAGGTTGAAGCAGGATGACAAGCAAATTCCAACCAAATCAATCTTGACAACTGCACAGAGCAAACGCAGAGCATCGCCTTCTGCCTTCTGGGAGTCAGGAGAGTGGAACATCGAATTGGGTGTTGACGTTGACGTTGAACGTTTGAACGTTGTAGTCTCGGCGAAGAGGAGTTTGGCGTTGTTTATCAATTGTTTATCGCAGTAGGATGTTGTCCACCACAACTCCCTCAACGTCAAGGCCTGCCTGAATTTGTACATGTAGGGTATCCATATTATTAACCGTATCATGCACATGAGGTTCACTATCTCCGATTGGAAAAAGCCATTCTTCTAAGTTACTTACAGGTGGTCCAACTTGTGGACTCTTTCCTCAGGCAAAATCGTAGCCACTATACCAAGTAAGGCTCCAACCGTTTTGTTTTCGTGAGGCAAATTAAACGAAAACGGTAAACAAACGGTAAACAAATAGTTTTATTAACCGTTTACAAGTCAAATTTCTATTATTCGCGCTCTAGTGAATGGTGGGATCATAGTAATGGTTCTATGTAGCTACTCTGTACGCGGCTGAGCAAGTACTTCAGTCAGGACGGTGATTGCCATCCAATTGACCGTCACAACACATTGCAGGCGGAACTTATGGCTTGAAAGATGAATTTTGGGTGACATGAGAAAATCGAGGTAACACAGGTTTCAAATGTGCTCATTGGAAAGAAAAAAATCGGTGCGTAATAATGGAGTAGAGAGAGGAAGTTAGGTTTGCAGGAAGCCAGCAGGAAGCGAAGGTTCAGGTTGCCGAACCCAAAGATTGTGATCCGAGCACGATCCGATTGATGTAAAGGCGGCTTGTTCCGAACTGGCGCAGAGAGCTTGCCAACAGCTAGGTTCGGAGCAAGCCTGTCTCCGGATCGGCTAACCGAGATGCCTGTTGTATTCAATAATGCTGAGGGTTTTAAGCAAGTTTGAAGGCTCAGTTCACAGAAAGCATAGTCAGAGGGGCAAACAAGACATATTATTGAGAGATAAAGATAGTATATGAGGTGGAAGACGCGTTGGAAGTGGAGGTATGGCGTGTCAAAAATCATCGGTGTTTGACCGATCTTGGTCCAAGCCCCTTCACAAGTTCGGTTTGCGGAACGCAAAAATCGTGATCCTTTCACGATCCGAATGATGCGAAGGCGGCTGGTCCCGAACCTAGCCAACAGCCTGCCCTGAGCCTGCCATAGGACTCATCGCACAAACTGAAAACGAAGAACTTCATATATCCAAAAGTTTAGGGGCTCTCAAGGGCATCTTTTCAGGTAGCGTCTGTTCAGCTTTGAGGCGGTACCATTTACCGTTTGTTTACCGTTTGTTTTCCATGTACCAGGCAAGTACCAGGGTCGGTAAAATAAACGAAAACAGTAAACGGTATTACCGTTTAAAAACGGTAAACAAATAAAACGGTTGGAGCCTTAATACCAAGCGACATTATACCCGTGGTTGGAATGATTGTCAGCGCGGTCCGCATGGACAGCAGGGTCCGCACAACATACGTATCGAGTGTTCTTTCGTGCTATAACCTCTCTACTCAAATTATTCCCTAGAAAATGTGGTATTAACCACGTACCGATTATGTATGTTAGAGCGTTGTTCCGGTTCCGGACTCGTCGAGAATGTGGCCGTTACACACAAGTCTCGAGAGCTCATGACAAGAACGCGTATGTAACCATTGTGCATCAAGATTTCATTTCATGATTAATAACACATGTACGGTTGCACATGCTTATTCCGACTCGGACTACAGTAGCTCGGAGAGGGGACGATCTGCTACGATCTGTCTTATTCGATCCCTCGTAGCTCGGACTGGTCAGACGTCTCCACCTGATTGGCTCAATTAGAGGGATCTGGATCTTGTTGGGCGCCTCTGGACCCTGATCATTTGTCGATCAAAATGCAACTTTGTTGGTGAAATAACGGAAATTTTTATTTGATCCTTTCTTGGTGGCGTTAGATCAAAAAGAAATCGTAACAGCAGCGTAACAAAACCCGTGGCACACCGACACGATCTTTGTACACCTTCCACAAAGTTATATAATGTCATGAAGAGAGGCCGTTACCCATCCTGGCACCCCACCTTGGCTCGCTTCGACCACCATCCTCGCCGCTTCGGTCTGAACGAATCTATCAAATAACTTGAAAGCCACCTTTCCTAGCGATCGTTGATGACTTGGTTCTTTTTATATCCCTTTATTCCATTTCTACTCCTGTGAGTTGATTTCCTTCTGCTCTGTGTAAGATTTGGTGTAAAACAATACAGCTTCATGTTGGCTGGGATCCTGTTCCTCTCTTCTCGCGATACACGAAGAAATGAAGATCTGGAGTGCGTACTTTTCTCCCCTCTCGTAACGTCACTGGATTCATCTGGCATTCTGTAGTAGTAGTAACACCTGTAAAAATTCGGATAGAGGTTCACGGTGAGGGTTCTGCTGCCCTGTGCTCAATACGGTACCCTTTGGTGACGCTCATCTTTTACAGG